>JAFNEN010000960.1:0-94253 GCA_019343175.1 Oedothorax gibbosus | reverse complement strand
TTGATATGAATAATGTTTACTAAGAAGCGTGTCACAGAGCAGTTAGTTTCGGAATCTACGGCTACCACCAGATGGCACGTTTCCCGACCCTGTCCATTGGAGTTTTACATTGTACGAAAGCAGAATCATACTAAGTTATTTGATTAAATATATTTTAAAAATTGATATGTTCGGCTATAACATCTTTAAAAATTTGAGATTATTTATTTATTTCTGGTCATCCATATACCTATACAGTAAATCATTTCCATAAAAGGGTTTTTTTATTGCTTTCTTAACTTATTAATGTCTGAATCACTTTTGAATAAAAAAGGAATAATTGTGTAAGCAAAATAAGTATTTATAAAGTAGCGATTTTAAATACAGCATTAGTATTTTGATTTATATCGTTGAGTTTTAAATTGAGTGGATTTCGTTACCTTTTATTTATTATTTATTGAATAATTTCTATATATTGCACAATCAAATATTACGCTCAAACATTTTTAAAGTTATTTATAAATTTTGTGAATTGTTGGGAAAAGTGGGGATCAAATGGCGAAAAATTCCGTAACAGCTGACCAGAGGGTTAAAACACATGAAAAAATTAAATGTTTTAATACTCTGAGAATAGATAAAAACAATTAAATATAAAAACTTTTCTTACTTTGATTATACTTCTTGAAGGTATGTAAAACTGTATAAATTATTCTTAAACAAACAAATAATATCAAGTTAAAATATATAATTGGTTATAAATAATTTGTTTCATTTGTTAAGTGAATCAAGATTGTGTTTCTCAAGCATTTTTACAAAGCAGGTTAAGTTAAGAGTAAACAGCAAATTCACAAAATCAGAATTTTATTTCAGTTTATTTACAAATGAGCAAATCAACATGTGTATTTCAAACATGAAACAAAAAACAAAAAATATAAACAGTCTTAAGGACATTACAACTTTTACATTTTATAAATTGAGAATGTGATTACCATATCCTAATTGCATAAAAATAATTACTTTCAATTACCCAATATAACATCTAGCTTTATATACTCGACCTTGCATGGGTGTAATTTTAATATTGATGACTTGTATATTATGCAAAGAATTAAAATATCAGTATATTAAAAAAATTCAACTTAATTTTGCATTTTAACATTACATGCCTTTTTACAATTTTAGAAAATTAACTGAATTTTAAAAGTTTACGATTAGTAGGTTTTACATTTAATTTACGGATATTTTTCGAACTTATCGCTGTGTTTCCTGGCAATATTTTCAATTACAGCTTTAATAAATTGTTCACAAACTAGTTTAGCTAGCATCTTGCTATGGTGAGGTTTAGAACACAGTTTTACAAAAACTTTAAGTTTTCAATGGCTTTTCCCATTATAACTTTATATACACCTTTGTTTGGAGCATACTTAAAACAGTACTCTGAAAATTCTTGAATAACAGAAAGGATATAATAGGGCACGCAGCAATGAAAAATATTTATAAAGAATGAATAAAAAAAATTAGTTAATAACGAAGAATAATTTTTAAAACATGTCGAAAGTACTTGTCATTTACATCGAAAACGATTGTAAACAAAGCCAACAAGGGTCGGGAACGCGCCCTCTACCGGATCACGCAGATTCCCGTGTATCAATGCTAATTTTCTACATCTGACACGCTTTTAGCAGTCTGTTGATCGAGACGCTTGCCATAGGTAAATAGCAGCCATCTTGGCGGGTTTCCCTTTTTTAAGCGATCCTACATGGTGAAAAATTATATTAAACTTCAGATTGAATTTTATGAGTTTTCCCCGAGGTTTTTACTTCATATATTTTGATTTAAAACAGGACGCTTTATTATTTTGAAAGTAAAATTCAAACATATATAGAATGAAATTCAAAATTTAACACTGTAAAATATGTTGATAATAAAATGCTTCTATGTTAATAAAAGTATTCGATCTCTTATAATCTCACCCCTAATCAAAAATTTAATTTTCAAACCAGATTTTGCATTAAAATGATAAAACTTGGTTGGAGTGGATAGCTTAATCAGTTACTTTAATACTAATAATTTGAAATTTTGGCCTAATTTTACTTGACCTAATTTTATTCAGTAATACTCCGACATTAAAAGTTAAAAATATAACTACGGAAAAGAATAGTCCCCGAAAACAAAAACAATCAAGAAAAAAACACTCTCCTACACACTTTAAAAAAATCCCTGTAAAATAATGGGCAGGAACCGGCAGCAGAGATCCCAGTTATATCCCGTTAAGAAACAGTCATGTCCCGTTAAAAAAATAGTTACGCCCGTTAAAAACATTACAAACAGTTAAAAACTAAAAATACGGAGATTTCCCTAAATTTCTAACAGTCTATGGGATCACCATCTTCGACGACGTTTTCAGATATTTTTCTAATTACCTCTAGATCATTATCTATGCTTTTTAAATGTAAAGCGCAAGCAGCAATCAAAATTTTTTCAGCCATAATCTCCGTTGGTTTTCAAACAATGAATAAAATCGAACGCGATATAGAATCACTCGCCAATTTCACCGAAAAAAACCTTTTGGAAATCCTTGGCAAATCCAAGGTCAAATCAAAACCGCTGCTCAAAGCAGCGACCAAGGCAATATAACCACAGTGTAAAGAAATAGTTAAAACACAGTTTTAAAAAATGAAACCAAAGGATATCAATAGTGACACATGGACTATTTTTTGCTTGAATTTAACTTTTTTTAAAAAATAACGTGTCATAGGAATAAAAATATCAAATCCTTGTTCTTACGAAGATCTCCTATCGAACGACATAGAAATGGGCAAATATGTATGGTTGTTTTCACTGCATGCATTTAAATTAAATTTATTTTAAATGACATATATGAAGAGTACAGGAGAAAAACCGCTTAATTTCGTAGAAAACTTTCCTCGTCAGGCATCTTTGGCGATGATAGCGAGTAATCGCCTAAACTGGTGTAAGGATACCAGTTTCTTACTTTTTTGTGCATCTTCTCTCACTACAACCCTAAAATTCAGTTCCGCGTTTTATTCAAAAGACTGTGTTCATCATCATGTTAAGCTTTAAAAATAAAGTACGATTAATTGAAAATCACGAATTTTTTAAAACAATTTAGAGAAATTTTTGGATTCGCAAATTAATTGAAAAGTCCTAAACCACGACTTTTCTACCTACCGCGATTCACCGATGGACGATTCCGACGCTTGGACCAAGCGAAGAAGAAAGAGAGATACCGTTTCCTACCGCCAATGTCCGCCAAGCAGACACAATTACGGGACGACTCCTAATAAATCACGCGGTTCGTCCCCCGTACTCTTTATATGTTAAAAAAAAATAAAATTGGCTTATTTTTGAAGATATGATATTAAAAGCATCAAAATATGAATAGACTGAACTTTTCTAGTTTGGCCTCTGATCTAAAAAAATAAGTGGATCCAATTATGTGTTTGTTTGTCTGTTGGGTCTGTCTTTTGACGAAAGGTTTTATAGCGGTTCGCTGTCAAGCAACACAAACCTGAATATATAGGTTCAACCAACCAACCAACCAATCTAAACATGAAAGTGTTTTTTTATGAACAATGCTTTATTAATTATAAAATTTTATAATTTAAGGTACGAAAGACTGATGCGCACAAATACTAACACTCGGAGGAGTAACAAAAGTACAAAGGGCTTTTAATACACACATGCCCACAAGAACTTTATTAATCCTTCTTTACACAAAAGGTTACATTTAGTCGTCATTTTCATTTAAATGTTCAACATTGAAAGATTCCCCTCCCAAAATGGAAATTGAGTTTACAAAAAGTGGTACGTTATTCCGAAATTGGTAACAAAAAATATTAAAATTTTTTAATGAAAATATCAAACATGTAGTAGAAATAAAAAGTTAAAACACATTAAAAAAAATGAAATCCGATGGATATCAATATAGTGACTGATGGACTATTTTTTGCATGCACTTAACTTTTTTTAAAAAACAGTTCAACAATTGAGCTGCATAAGATATTTCTTTTTGGTGCGTAACGTGTTATAAAACTTAATATATGGAATCATTCGTTCTTGATGCCTTAACAAGTTCACGCCGGCGCGGGCCACCGGTGGCCCGCACTAGATTGTGCTACAGGGTGGCCCAGCGGGTAGTGTTTGAAACAAATGAAAAAATAAAAACAAATAAGAGAATCAGAAGAATTTAATGACGTTTATTGAATGGACATATTGGGCAATTAATGATAAAGAGGTTCGAAGTGCCCGCCATCTTTAACAAGGACAGCAGTTAAGCGGTTTTCGAATACAAAAATACTCTATACTCCTTACAAATACCTTCCTCCTTCCTCCATACTCCTTTTGTTTGACCAATTCTTTTTGTGGGAAGCTTTTTTTTAGCTTTTGTGAGAAGTTCCACAAAAAGAATTGGCCAAACAAAAAGGAGTATGGAGAAGGAGGAAGGTATGGGTAAGGAGTATGGAGTATGGTTGGATTCGAGAACCGCCTAACTACTGTCCTTGTTAAAGATGGCGGGCACTTCGAACCTCTTTATCATAAATTGCCCAATATGTCCATTCAATAAACGTCATTAAATTCTTCTCATGTCTCTTATATGTTTTTATTTTTTCATTTGTTTCAAACACTACCCACTGTGCCACCCTGTATTAATGTAGTAACTCATTACTACATCATGATAATGTGATTTTTCAATGATCGTTTTATTTTTCCGGGCATAAATTTCGATATTATAGTCCGATCTTTCGAATATCACTACTTCCACTTCAAACATGAAAAAGCGTGTATGCAGGTTTGAACAGACAAATATCGCGCGCCGCCAGATAAAGCGCCGCATTAATTTGAGCGCCGCCTCACAGAAAAAAAAAACTAAAATCGGCCCCGGCGTGAACGTGTGAATGTATCATTCACAGCGAAAATTTTAAACAGAAATGAATGAAACGCAATGCTTATGATGATATTAACAAAAGTACAAATAGCTCTTAATACACACAAACTCATCAGAACTTTATCCATCCTTCCTTTCACAAAATGTTAAATTTTTCTCGCATACGTTATTTTCATTAAAATGGATTTTTTGCGGACTTACACAACTTTTATACATTATCTCTGAATTTTTTTATTTGCCCCAACCAGGGTTAATAAATGTCATTATCTTCAATGTATACGGGTTTAGGATTCTTCTTCGCCAGGGGTGCCGTTTTATAAAATTGTTCATCAAAATGTTCAAAACAGAAAATTCTCCCGAAAAGTCTCTCGTTATTGTTCATGTTTATATTTTCCTCCAAATTATGACTCCTCACAACAGATCCATACGAAGGTTTATAAGCGGGTCGACTGACCAAGCACACAAACCTGAATATCATTTGTCTACCAACCAAACCAACATATCTATATACATACACACACAATTCCAATGGGGAAACTTAAGCCCCTGTTTTTAAATAAAGTATACGACATGCACTCACGAAAACTTACCAAAAAAAGATTAGAAATGTTATTTTGCCATTAATAAGTATAATTTTAAAGAAATTATTTAGTTATAAATAAAACATTTTTTTTTGTTTCGATATTTACATTCCGTTAATGTTGCCATCTGTAGCTTGTGAATAATAACTAAAAATTTAGTTTTAATTATAACTAATTAATATTTTTAAAAATATACTTATTAATTATTTTAATGCCAAAATGACTTTTGTCTGTATTTAAGTTTTCGTGAGTACATGTCGCATACTTTATTTAAAAACAGGGGCCAAAGTTTCCCCATTGGAATTGCATAGAGATCTATTACCATACGAGATTAATTTTGAACGAGATTAATCCAGCCGTGTCTTGCTCCAATAGCAACAGATCTAAAAAAACGCGGCCAAATTTTTGGCTCCAGCACTTGCGCAGTAAAGAAAAATGACGTAATTTGGCGGTTTTTATAAACTTGACCGCCAAAGTCATTTTTTTTTAAATTTAAATTTAATTTTCGAACTAAAAATAACTAGAAGTAACGATCTAGTGTCAACACACATCTATTAATCAAGACTGATGATGTGGGTTGGTGAGCATGCGCAGAGATCAATCGTTGAATATATTAATTTTCGTTTCGACATTTATTATCGTTTGCTAATAAAAATCAAATCAGGAGTTTTAATTTTACACTTCCACTAAAAGAAAGACTTGGGAATAGCATTCATCATGTACGGGAAGGGAAGTTAAACATTTTTTTATTGCTATATCATTTACGATTAAATAATTAATTATGAACTTTTCGAATGATTGTGTTCTTTTTTAAAAGTTTCATTCTATCAGAAAAAATTTCTTGAAAATGATTAAATTTAAAAAGGTTTTTTATTCGTAAAAATCTTTTATTTCTCTTCATAGAACAAAAGATAATGCACAACGTTCAAATTTTCTTATGTTTAAATCTCTTAAAACGTATCTTATCTCTAATAGACGACTCGAAAGTTATTATTTTAATTAATTGGATTATTTTTAAGTTCTATAGCAATTCTAATTTGTGTTTTATCATAGTAATAGAAGAGAACATAGTACATATCATAGTAACAGTGAGTAAATGGTCAATCTTGTGTTCTGTGTCGACGGACAAATGAAATGTTAACTAAGAAATTATCGTTATTATTTATGAAGAAGGATTTTCTTTTTTACAATATTGTAAATAAAATTTTATTTAAAAGGATTCCTTTTATTTTTCATTTAAAACTAAATGTTTCCCCTTCTCCAAACACTTTCAATAACAACATGAATAAATACTAATAATATAAGTGCATTTTCGAAAGAGAATACAAAATTGTATACCAAGTACCTTTTTTTACTCTTAAAAATAATACTTGAATTTCATATTGTTTACATTCGTTCACGACACATTCTTCCAAATAAAAGAACGAATAGAAACCAAAACAATCGTTATCAAAGATCTGACAGTGGCCTCATTTTCTTAAGTTTTTTTTGGCTATCCAGTAAAATTTATAGGTCGATGAAATCGCTGGAAGAATTGGAGCCAAGTCAAAGCGCCAATATAGAAAAGAAGCCAAATAGTTTTGGCTCCAGATGTTGGCAACGGCCGCGTTTTCTTAACATTGAGCGAGACACGGCTGGATTAATCCTGAGATTGTATTTTTTTACTAAGATATTTAGTTATTGCTAGTGGCAACACTTGCTCGAGTTACAGAAGAAAAGCAGAAAAAGAGGGGGCCGGCGACAAACGTGTTCGTTAAATATGTATAGTAGAAAGTCCTGAACAAGCGCACGATAGCGCCTTTGGTTTGCTTTGGGTGCCCGCTCAGGTGTCGACTTCATCACTCGACTAGGGTTTTTGATTACGGGGCGTAATTGGCTATGGTTATAAGCCACCCCATGAGAAAGAAAATAACAACGCACATAAACTAAGAAGATAGAATGGTAGGTAGATGAGAATAATAGACAATCGGAAAAACATACAACTTAGGAGGAGAGTCAGCCAGATCGAGTGAGCTAGATGACCAGTTGCTTTATCCAAAATGCTGTCTTTTTACGAACTAAAAACTTTTACGATCTTAAATAATTAACTTATTTTAAAACAAGTTGTATATTTTATTTAACTTTTTGAAATGTTTAATTTGAAGTGCTGAAGTTTGAGGTTGAAAGAAATTTTGTGTTTAAATACAAGCAATAAATTTTCCCAACAAGTGAATCTTCAATACTGCAGTTATGTGTCTTATTCAATCTGCGGAAGTTATTCAAATTCAAACAACCTTCTATCAGTTATATCATTCGATTGAGTTTCATTTTCTTTTCCCACCTGTATTCGGGGGATGGGAACCCAGACGGTAGGGCGTTTGCCTTCCATGCGAAAGGTCCCATGTTCGGGCTCCTGATTTGCCAAAATAACTGAAACTAAAAACTAAACTCCTCGGCGCAACAGCCCACTAGTGGGTCAAGGCCTGTCGTGCCCAATTCAGCTTTCGTGACTAAGGGCTCTGGGGTGCTAGGCACGTGTCCCGGTTAGGTGGTCAATCTCACGCGGGATCCCCAGTGTTTAGTTCCCAAGCATGCTTGGTCCTAATTTTATCGACCCAATTAAGGGATGAAAGGTTGAGTGCAACTCGCCCAATCCGGGATTTGAACCCCGAACCTGTGGCACGGAAATGCAAAGCACTACCACTGCGCCACTGTCCTCAATAACTACCAAAATAGGGCCAAAATAACTACCGACCTATGAACGGTTACTAATACTATTTGCCTACTCAGGTTTCAGCTCGTCACTTGACTGTGGTTCTAAATTGCAACGACCGTCACCAATTACCCTCTTGTAGCTCCAGTGCGACTTTAATTCAACTAAACTCACATTTTTCCACTTTAAAAAAAAATCATTTTCCCTGAATATCCCTTGTGTAGCTCTGATGTGACGTTAATTCCTTCAAAACCAAATGAAAAACTATCTACGTTAAAAAAAAACTTTCACGCTTAAATTATTTCCTAACATCGATCTGTAAACGTCACAAATGTAAACAAACAAAATCCCACAGCTTCGGTGCTCCAAACTATTTTTTTAAAGACGCAAGTGCTACAGAGCGAACCATCTTATACGCTTGCTTTCAGAGAATTCATCTATTTTTGAAGCCTTTGCATTTGTTTCCTTTTCTTTTTTCTTGAATTTGAAATGAAGTCATGAATATAGCATGTCACAGAATGTAATACACATCATGTGATACTATGTCTTCTACGTTTTGTTTGTGTTGGCTTTATGTTTAGAAATATATGAGGTTTGAAGTATACAATATGTTTTTAGATGGTATGTTAGGTATGTTTGTTTGACATTTGTCAAAGGTATTTTAAGCAACTCTAAAGTTTTCATACAAATTAAGGTGTGGTTTATCTTATTGAGCTACAGAAATGAAAGAAGTTTAGCTGGATTTTCTACTTATGAATTCCTGAAGAGATACATTGAAAATATGTTTTATGTACGAATCGAAAATCACAAAATGCATGTTTACATGCAATTTTTCTAGTCTTTTGTAAATAAATGTTTTGTTTCATAATAATATGTTTTTGTATATAGTTTTAAAAGGTGATTTTTGATTTATTCGAATAATTGCTTGGAATTTTATTAAATTTCGTACTTAAAAAAATATGAGAGAGAGGGGGGGGGGGGAAGGGGATTTTTTTTTCAATTTCCCCAGTTTAGAACCCTACGGTAGCGTTAAGAACCATTAAAATTTACTAAATTATTTCAGATGAACGTTGTGAAACTATCTTTGACTACATCTAATATATAAAAATATATGCACTATCTATTGCAATATCGATTCATATGACTCAATTCAAATTATTCGTTTATACATATTCTAATCAAAGTACATTTTCATTGATTTTATTTACTTCGTATTAGCTATTCATTAATACTGTCAGATTCATGCAGATTATCCATTACTCTTTTACATTATTAAGTTCATATTAATTATTCATTAACCCTTTATATATAATCCAATTTGTAAAAAGTATGATATTAATTACTCATTACATGAATGAGAGATAAGCAAATTGGCTGAAGTGCAGACTTGCTTTCACTGAATGAGATTCAAATTGAAAATTTTTGCAGAAAATTATATCTCTTACATTTTTTGCAATTATATTTCTGTAGCAGATGGTTATAAATGCCTCCATCATGCTTTAAATTTTAAATTAAATAACGTTATTGAATTGTTAAATTGAATAAAGTTATTGAATTTATAAATTTTAATTATGTGCAGTGCTGTAAAACCCTGACGGTAATATATGGCTAATTCCATGCAAAATTATCCTGTCTGTAGTGTAAGTCACGTTTGTAAAAAGTGATTATCACTACAACTTTTAACATTAAATGAAAAAAAATTGTGGAATAGTTGATCTACACTTATTATAACTGAATAATGTAATGTATTTTATTTAATTTGGTTTAATTTTTAAATTTAAAAAGCTTTAAATCTCCTCTTAAATCGTGACTTACACTACAGTTACATGGAATTAGCCATATGTGGTTCTAAAATACGACGCCCGTCGCCAATAGCCCTCGTGTAGCTCTAGTGCGACGATAATTCAAACTAAACTAAACTAAACCTGACTGTAATATGACGAGTATATACTACGTCTATATCCCTCAGAGGGTTAATATTATCCACTTTACATTAATTATTCATTATATTTATATTATACCTTTTATAATGTTATATAGTTAATAATATTTATTTTCCCCCCAGGTGATCGTGTCGGTAGAGGATGGCCTCCCATTGGGTCTCATGATAAGGGGCGGGGCTGAATATGGCCTGGGTATCTACGTCACAAGGGTGGAGGATTCGTCGGCAGCTGACCGCGGTGGACTGCAAGTAAGGAACATAACAATTTAGTGTCCTCAAGGCCAATATAAAGTCACCCACTAGCGACTTTTACTATAGTTAAACTAATAGTTTCCTTGCACAGAAGCCACGACCATGGGCGGAGATATAAAACGCGCGGAGCAATCAGATGAAGAGAAAATTTCAGCCGTTTTATAGATCCGCCCGTGGTCGTGGCTTCTGTGAAAGGAAACTATGAGTTTAACTATAACAACTACTAATTGTCCAGAAGCCCAACTAACGCCATACCATTTGTTCGACTGCCAAGCAATTGCTTCCTCTCTTTTTGGGATTGGCGCAAGGCGTACTTTATAGTCTCCAGGCCTATGATCTGGCGACTCTCATCATCAAAGCTTCTAGCCCCATATTATAAATAGCTTTACATGCGCACGATAACAACAACTAACAACTGCTTGCGTCACTACAATCCTTACAACAGTGAGGTATAGTCTGGCTGCCACAACTTGGCATTAAAAATATTTTAATATTATGTAACAGTCCACTTTAAAAAAAGGTGAGGAAGGTTTTGGTTTTGGGCAAGAATTACTATGTTTGGCGATTCATTGCTTTTATAGGCGCATATTTCTTTAAGGTTTAGAAACAGATTATCAATTGAAGGGTAGATCGAACTTGCATCAGGTTCACTCTTATATCGATTAATGATCATGTTAAGATACAAAGAAATACACATATAATGGCTAACCGCTACCAGCAATCAACAACAATCCTCTATCGCCGATAACCGATGTGTAGTTCTAGTGTGATGCATTATTTACAATCGAACTCGACCAACAATCCCATCTTCTTGCCAAACGCCTTGAGCTGGCAACCCTGCCTCCTTTCGGCTTAAAACCTTAATCTAAAGTGGAATCTTCCACAATCAAAATATTTGGGATTCCAAGTTGTGCCAGCAAAACTATATTTAGTGCTAAATCAATTCCCTATCTATAGCAATAATCATCCACCATGCTTTCATCAAGATAATGATCTATCTCTCTCTTGATGAATCCACATAAAAAATCAAATTATAACGCAAAATAACTCATTTTTACAGTATTAACTTTACCGATACATTGTCCGTTATAAATAAAATGACCAGACGTACTACCTTCAACAGTTCAGTTTAGTTTGTTATTCAACTATCTAGCTATAAAATTAGGCAAATAGTCTCCGTTTCATTCTTTTATAGTTTTTTTCAAACAAAATTAACGGAAATAAAGTTTTGTTTCAGAATATTCAATGAGGGTGTTTTAGTTGAAAAATTAATCACTTTAACAAATCTGTTCAAGCCTAGTTTTAACGAATTACAATTTATTAAATCTGATGTAAAGCCACTATACTTGTATTTCCGAGAAATTTAAAGATGATAGAATTAGCTTTAAACTCTTATTGATCACCGTTTAAAGTTACGAGTCTTGTTGTCAATACTGCCGTGGGTAGGTAAACTGCAGTGTCTAGACAAATAACCTGGACCATTGTTGTAAGTACTCAATAACTTTAACCAATTTGAAAGTACCTTGAAAGACTGATTATTTTAGATAAAAAGCGGACCAAATCATTGTTGTGGTTACTGCTGTTTACCCACCCATTGTAGAACATGTGTAGTTATAGTGTAACGTTAATTCAACCAAGCATATAAAATCCTACTTCCGTAAAAAAAAAAAATCTGTATCGAAAAACGGGGAAATCAAAAATTATACAGGGTGTCCGTAAATGAATGTCCGAGTTTCAAATTGTGACCTGACAATCACGCCTTGTGATTTCTTCCTTTGGGGCTTCGTAAAAGATCGGTTCCACGTTCCACCCCTTTCCCACGATTTACCAACCTTAAAAGGTAGAATTGCACACTCTGTTGCTTCCATTACTCCGGACTTGCTGCAGACAGTATGGGAAGAATTGCATTTTCGTTTGGATGTGTGCCGTATCACTAACGGAGCACACATTGAGCATTTATAGGAAAGAATAGGTTAGTTTTCCTTCAATGTCATGTATGATTTATTATATATATAGTACCAAATAAACTCCTGTAATATACCATGAAAACTCGGACATTCTTTTACGGACACCCTGTATTTAAACTTAAAGTAATTGCAGCCACTTTTACTAAAATATAATCGCCAGAACGAACTCAATATTACAACAACAAGCATGTAGTGATTTCAAATATAAATAGCTCAAATATACCCACATATATACAAGAACCAAATTTTGCCAATAAACTATAACTGCCAACCACAGAAAACACGGGCTATATCCCACAAATAACTTTTTATATTGTATTAAATTTTTCGTTATATTTTTCCGCATAACTAATTACCATTTAACGTTTCCGATGGAAATCCGACATGTTCCCGTTGATAAATAAAGAGGGAAAGTTAGCAGGAAAACAAGCTAATTAAAGGAGAGTAACTTTGTATAATTGAAAGGTAGCAGGAAGAAGATTATTAATTATACACGGAAATAGGGACGGTAATTAAAAGTTACAACATGCCCCATCACTTTTGGGGGGTTTAATCGGAATACGTAAATTAATTTAGGACATTCCTCGATTTGATTCTTTGATTTAGAGCTAGAATGATGTAAATCTAAAGTAACGTAGATTAATTAATTTTGGCTGAACTCTAAAATATTTCCATGTGTTTAAACGCCTAAGGTATTTTTTTAATATAGCTGTTTACTTTGCCTTTTTAGTATTTTGTAAACTTTTATTGTGTGTTTTTACTATTATTATTTATATATTACTTATTCAAAATATGTATCTAAATATTAAAAATGGTTCAAATAAAGGATTATAAATTACATTTATAAGCCTTCGTAATCTTCGATAAGCCGATTTTTTCTTAAATCTTTGTATAAATATCTTATAAATCATATTTGAAAAAAAAATACAAGTAATATTTATTCTGAATAATATTTTAAATTGCAAATCGTATAATATATAGTTCAAATTCAACTTATTCAGGTGTCGGCTCGTCACTTGACTGTGGTTCTAAAATACGACGCCCGTCGCCAATAGCCCTCGTGTAGCTCCAGTGCGACGATAATTCAAACTAAACTAAACTCAAATTCAACTTAGTTAAACATTTCATTAGTTTTTCTATATACAATTATTTGAAAGACTGAGTAAAAAGAATTTTTTCGTCTAAATTAAAATCTCCACACCCAATACAATATATTTTTAGTTTCATATAGACCCCCCCCCTAAAAATGAATAAAATTTATTATTACTGCTCCTTAACTTATTACAGAGATACATTCTTTCAAGCTACAATCTTTATGATATCCTAAAGATTTATAACAATGAGTTGAGCTTCTTTGATTCTGAGTTTCTAACGAAAACACTAAATTAGTTCATTTCGCTTGGATTACTCATTCTTTTAAAGTTCCACTAATAAAATATTATCTTATCATACTTATTTTAATTTTGACTTTAAATTTGCAGTTACAGGATTACAGTTTTAGGCGGAAGTGTTTTAATTAGATTAAAACATACGTATCTTGTTCCATCCCTTAGTAAATGTAAAGTTAGTTTAAATAAATATTGCTTGAAGCATTATTTGAAGTAAAATTATGTAGGAAACTAAGTTCACGTGAAATGAAGTTCAATGATCAAATTCTTTCTATAATTTTGTTAAGTGTAGTGCATAGTTTATAATTTTTTAACCATTTTTAATTATTCTAATTAATTCTTAAGTTCTAGTAGGTCTTATGAATTGTTGCACGTAGATCTATAGTTTTACTTCTCAAATACCACAGTTTATTATTTTGATTTCGTAAAAATTAGTTTTATACTATTAATGTTTTCGCAAAGTATTTTTTTTTTAATTTCCGAAAATAGTTCCAAAAAGAGGAGTCAAACTAGTTTTGTCAGCGATTTATTAGTTGCTAATTTGTCAATGAATAATTCCTTTGTGAGGATTTTTTTTATCATTAAGATAACAAAATAAACAAGAAATACTCAAATGCAAAAATTTATTACAGAAAATCCCAACTTATTCCAAATAATCCTGACACATGTACAACCAGTTGATCCTATATATGTCACTGTCAGTCGGCATTTTGTAGTAGGCATCTACAAGCTTGACCCCCTTCTTTTTGGGTTTCATGGTCTTCTTGTAGCCGTCAATGGAGAATGCAGTGTCGCCGTACATCATGATTGAGTCATAGTCGAACTTGTTTATGAGGCGGTTCTCGCTTGGTCGAAGTTTCTGGAACTGGTCAACGAATTCTAAAAAAAAAAATTGTTTAATTTCAATTAATGACAAAGTTCTCATTTTGGGAAAAGTTCTAAAAGTTTTAAAATTTATTGACTATTACACTAGCGTAAGATTTTTTAGATTTATATATTTTGATGCTAAGTCTGTCACAACCGAAAACAAAAATGTGTCTCAAACATTTTATGAATATTAGAGTGTCTTGTAGTCGGAAAAGCTGGATTTTGGAGCTCTGTCCTGTAAGTCAGCTAAATTTATCACATAAAAAATTTGTGTAAAAATATACAATACAGCTGGAGAAATGTGGGTTAGAAAATCTTTTTTTACATTGGATTAACACAGAGGCACTTTGGTTTGTAGGCCAGCAGGCGAATCAACGCATTCGCCGTTAAGGGAATATTTTCAACTAAAGGAATATTTTCAACTAAATAAAAGAAAATTAATCAAATTTTGACCATAGAGTTAAGAAGGAGATTTCGATGCTGCCGGTAAAAACCAATGCACAATCTAGTTTGCCTTATGAAGCCATCGATCGCTTTGAAAAGCCCAAACAAACGCTCCCGGCGAACTGTTTGACGGTATTTCTAAAGTGGAGTTTGCACGGGCTTAGCCTTGGACTTGGCGATGTCTAACTATCTAATAACAATTATAATTACAACGCATTTTTCTTACCTGAGGCGGAAATTACTACCATCTTGTTTTTGTTGTTCTCGTGTCCATGGATATCCCATGGAAGATGGTTGCCGGAGCTTCAGAAGAGGTACTGCCTTCTTGTGTAAATTCAGATATCGTCTTATAGCTTACAACTGCGCAAATCACGGCCTACTCAACTACTAGGCCCGAAGAAGCTTTCCCAAACAAGCTCGGGGACGGAAAGTTTGACGTCATAGTTCCGAGTAGCGTTGTTCCGAAGATGACGACAACCTGTCTCGAAACCTGTTCGGAACCACTTGTTCACGGCTGACCACAATTTTAGGGTTCCGAATGCGTCCGAACTAGTTTCTCGATCTTCGGCACTGGGAACAGTGACGTCAAAATTTCCGTCTACGCTCATGTTTGGAAGAGCTTCTCTTGCCTTGTTACTGAAGTTGGCCGTGCGCAAATAGTATTTTTTAATTTAAATTTTTTAAGGAATAAAATCATGAGTTTCAGTATGAAATAACATTAAATTAGCGCCTTTTTTGGGCATACTAGGGTTGTTTGGCGACTTTCTATTCTCGTAGTTTCTCGCTAAACATTTCCGCCTTCTTCTTAACTCTATAATTGTAACAGAGTTAAACTCATGTGGTTCTACACAGAAAAAAATGTTTCGTTGGGAGAACCAAATTTTTGTTGTTGACGTGTTTTGTTGACTAATTTTCTTGACTTAACAATATTTTACTTGTCCCAACAAAGCGAGTATTTTCACCACAACAAAACCCGTTTGGTAGGTAAATTCGGCCTGCTATTGTCTGTTTCTAACTGTGACGTCATGGCGCCTGTCATCAACGGCAAATCGAAGAAAATTAAGGGCGCCATTCTGCCATTATCGCCGTGAAAGGATTTAATTGCTATTTTCAAAGGTAACTTGGGGCCGTAGTGAGCCTAGTGGTCAGCGTCTCGGTCTCAAGATCGGAAGGTCCCGCGGTCGAGTCCCGGTACCACTGAAGACCTACCGAGTATATGCGGAGTACGTACTCGTCAAATCTGTTGGGTCCGAAAGTCCTGTGGTCGGTCATTGCGCATTTTCGGTTTGGTGCATTTTTGGTTGAATCAACAAAATCATTTGGTACTGACAACAAAATTTTTGTTGGCGCTATATTTGACTAACACATTTGACCAACACATGACAGAACAAAAATTTTGTTGTTTCAACAAAATTTTTGTTCTGTCAACAAAATATTTTTTCTGTGTATGTTCTGGTATTATATGGTGGTGAAAAAATCATTTTCAAGTTTTGAGTCAAGTTTACGAAAAATTAAGCAAACGAGGACTGAATTTACTCACCTGGCTCTATGTTCTGGTAGAATATGGTAATGTAGTCGTCTCTGTCCGATCTGTTCTGCTCGTGGTCGAAACCAATGGCGTGGGTCAGTTCGTGCACTATGGTGCCAAAGTAGTCACATCCGTCTCCTAAAGAAACTGGCTGTTCACCGCCTGTCCATCCCCAGTGAGAATAACACCTGCAAAAAAATGTATTTCTTAATGTGTAAATTGTTCTAGAATGAGGAAGGTGTAGTAATTATATTTTCGGTTTTTAGCTTCCACACTACGTTTATAACGTAAAAAGTGGATGGTATTATAATCGTTCAGTCCATCTGTCTGTCTGTCACCCACTTTCAGAGCCCAAACTACAAATGCTACGGACAAGTGTGATACGTTAAAAAATTCAGCAAATCGAAATTAGAATACATTGAATATTTCAGAAAAGAATTCGAAGTACTTCAATTAGGTAAAAAAAACTGCAAAATGTAATGCTCATTTAAAAAGCATAGGAAGCCATCTTTATTATCCATTTTTATTAGAATTTAATCCCCATTGCCATTCGCAACAATAGCTCGAGAAACTTTAATTCTTTTAGACAATAAATTAAAATAAATTTATTTTTGCGACATCGATCAGTTTGAAATGACGTCAAATATATTTCACTACGAGATTCTTCGTATGTATATATGAAATATTTTCATTCTATTTAAAAGCGAGGAATATTACATATTTATTCTTTGGAATATAAATAATTTTTTGCAAACGATAAGTAATAATTATTGAATTTTCGAAATAAAATAAATGAAACTAGCCAAATTTAGCATGTAAATGTTTAATATAGAATTAATGCTGTGTTTGGCGCCTTTTTACCTGTTAAACACAAATGTTGTGTGGAAGCGGGTTAAATGACAGATTCTGTTACAAACCTACTTGTTGAGGAATTGTAATTCCTATAGACATTATTCATTAAGAAAATCACGTCATACATTTTTTTAATTCACGCAATGCATCACGAAAAGCACAATGTCATGCATTTTAAAATTATTTCTTAATGTATTATGTGTTCTATAATGAAAGTGGAGTGATATTTTTTATCAGTTATAGAGGTATTGTAAATATTATAAGCATCATGCATAAAAAAATCACTCTATGCCTTTTTTTTTTAAATCACAATGCCAAATATTTTTTTGAATCATAGTGGCATGCAATTTCTTAAATCCCAATCTGTTTCCTTTCTCCCGCCATGTTGAGGTCGGTTAGGGGAGTTGCATTGAATAAAACAGTACTAAAATTGAGCTTTGTTAGAAGCTCCTTGGTTTAATTACAAAGGGTAGACACTAATAAAAGAAATGCTTCACTAACTTTGAACTACTCGAGGTACAAGCCTAGATTAAATTTTCCTATAGAATATTTGACAAAACGCATGAAAAATAAAAAATAAAAAGTTTTTGCCAATTTATTTTGTACAGAATCATTTTTTTTATCCAAACTGAAGTAACTCATCAAATTATAAAACATAATGAAGATACATTTAAAAGTTCTACCACTAAGTAATTCATTTTTGCACATTTATTTAGCTACCACCTTTTTTATTAAAATATATTGCACATTTCATTGTTTTTATTGTTACTTTATTGCAAGCTGATTCCCCGCCATTACTCCCCTACTCGCTTTTTCGCGGCCATTCATTGCCATTCTGCCATGTTCTTTTTCCCGCCATACCGGAGGTGGAGGTAGCTACGCTACCATGTACTCCTTAACCTGTTAAACGTCGTCATACTTTATTGCAAGCTGATTTATAAAAATATTAACAGCAATGTGCTTAATAGCATGCAGCTAATAAAAATGAAAATCCGTGCGCCCTCGCACACTTTCTTGAGGAGACGCGGGAGTAAAAATCTGTTTCCTTTCTCCGGCCACGTTGAGGTTGCTTGGAAAATTGCATAGAAGAAAACAGTACTAAAAGTATGCTTTTATATCAAAGTCTGTAGCAGGTAGCTTTCTGATTTTTTTTTCCGAACTTTTGTGATTCCTAAAACAGGATAATATTTTTGGATAATTATATTTCTATTCAGCGAAAGTTTTTTAATATGTAAAATATATTTTTTTCAATAAACTTTTATACATGACCTGTAATTCAACTCTATACTCGTGTTTCTTTTGTGAGTGAACTGAGGAAGTTTGAGTAACTTTTAGTTTTGGGGGGATTGTAAAGTCTATAAACTCTTTAAACTCACAATGTGCGTCAAAATATTTCTTTAAAACGTCGGGTGCAGTTGCAAAACTTCTATTTTCCAAAGTATATCTAAGATATAGGGAGCGTTCCGTTCATCGGCCTCTTTTGATGATCGTAAATACGAATTGTCGTAAATACAAGTCGCCAATGAACGGGCCGTGCCCGGTACCTTGGTTTATACCTTAAAGAATGTGAGTTTGGCAACAAGACCCATTGAGCTAGAAGGGAAACTTGAGTGAGGTGTCAGCGAGCCCACTCACACCCTTTTGAGCGAACAGGGCAGAAAAGGACTATTTTCCCGACACTTGTATGCAATGCTTGAATGAGACCCCTCTATCATATTGACATGGGCTCCTCAATGTATTTTAACATTTTTAGTTCGAAAGAAATTAACTTTCTTTAACTTTAAATTCCAATTTTTTTAAAGAAATAACCATGTGGATCACTAACTAAAGACCAGCGAAGACACGAACCTAAAGCGAATTAGGCAAGTTTCTAGGTTTTCTGCCCGGTTCGTTTCTGCTGCAGTGCCGTGTATTCCTCCGCGTTTCGTTATGCTCGTTTGCTGCCCTGTTCAGTGAATCACACACCTCACTCCACGTTTCTTCTAGCTCAATGACAAGACCTTTTAAATGTTAGTGCCAGATCTGAATATAATATTCTTATACCCCATAGAAATCCGATACATGTATACTTTATTTTAAAACAGTTTCAACTTAATATGTATAAAGCTTAATTGTTTTGAAAGGATTGTTTAGAAAAAAATTAACGTTTAATATTTGCTGAGGATCGTTTTTTTTTGGAATGGTAGGTGTTAAGCCTAAAGATTACATATATTTTTGTGTAAGGAATGCTTAAACAAACTATATAAGTATTTGTAAATAATGGTCCATTTTAAAATTTGTAATTTTAAAATGCCTTTAAAGTTTACTGCTTAAAAATGAACTGTTTCACCAGACCTCTTAAATCAAACTTAGCCCTCGCGCTACGTCATTTTTAACAGAAATAGATTACTGTGGAGCCCGGATGGCAGAGTGGTTTGGACCATTACGCTAGCAGTCTGCGCGCTGAACGGGTGCGGGTTCGATTCCCGCCTTCGCCCTGGGTGTACTTTCCCTTCTCTGTAACAGTAAAAATTCTTTCTGTGTCTGTCTTACTTGACGAAGGCTTCATAAGCGGGTCTCTGATCAAGCATACAAGCCGGAATATATATGTAATGGTAGTAGTAGTAGTAATAAGTTACTCACACTTGCAATCAAAGAGTTAAACACAATTTTCCAATCCTTTTCAATCGAATTATTTCAGTTCTTATAGTAGTGCGAGGAACGTAAAACAAAATATTCGTATAAATGAAGATTACAGGGAAAGAACCCCTTCATTGCCTGGGAATCTGTCTGCAAGAGGCCTGCTTGGCGGAGATAGCGAGTCATTGCCTAAACTTTTGTGAAGACATCAGTTTTGCCTTGGTTCTTATCCCGCGGCGCACGGGTTTGCTATCTCTATGATCGAGATTCGCGCCAGACACTAGTCTGGAGCTTGAACCGCTTAAGAAGAACCAAGGGAGAAATCGGTTTCCGATCGTAACTACTGGCAAAAAAGACCTCATTCCCTGCCGATGAAGGGGATTTTAACTTTTACTCTTCAAATGGATGTCAGGTTTCGAAAAAATAAAAACAAAATTGGAATGCTAAATATCAACTGGAAATTTAATTATTAAAATGTATTTTTTTTCCTTCTAATCTTATACTAGTGTCGGCAGCTTTTAAAAAAACTGAAGCAAATAGTAAAAAAATCCTTTTTTCTCCTTTAAAATACCTAACAAAAAAATGCATCCAGTGTTAAGCAATACTCGTGTATTGTGTTTCGTTCATTATAGCCAGTTTTCAAAAATGCTGCGATGCTTATTTCACGTCATGGGTTTTTTGTCTAGTTTTACTAAACCTTGTAAAATTAAAGGGTTCAGATTTTTCCTTTTAAAATGATAAGTTGTAGAAAAAAGTGTTTGTCTTGCAATACGAAGAAAAATATCTCTTTATACAAGACAAGATTTTCAAAAGAAAATAGAGGTTCAAAGAAATTTAAGAGTGTTTAGAAGCAGGATTTTTTTTTTATATTTGAAGAGGGATAACTAAAAAAGTGGAACTTTTTTTTCATAAGTACTAAACAAGGATTTTTTAGGCAGTCTAATTATAAAGCACATAATTTTCTTTGTGGAAAACATCTAATTTTAAGAGATAATAAAATTAAATATATACGTATTTTAATAAAGATTGTTGCTGGCAATATTTAAATATAATTATGATACTGATGTTAAGTATAAAATTTTAGAGGAGTTTTTAATTTTTTTTTAAGCTATTAAAATGTAAATGAGATTACCCATCGATTCAAAAACCTTAGTATTTTAAAATTGACAACATATTTACAATTTTAAAAAATCAAATACAAAAAAAAATAAAAACATTTACTAAAAATTAAACAAAAATATTTACAAAAAATTATAACTATATATATATATATATATATATATATATATATATATATATATATATATATATATATATATATATATATATATATATATATATATATATTTAGCATTAATTAAAACATACCCTCTCATTGATAAATCGAATATAATTCTTGCTTGTAGACTTCTTGGGTATAAACTGTAAGCATGTTCTATCTTGAATGTATTTCATCGCTTTTAATATTCTACTCTTCATTGACTGCAAAGAATATATTTTCCTTCATAACATATCTAGAGCTTATTAATAATGAAACATTGTGCAAAATTGTATAAAGATTTATCCTAATTAGTCTTGATACCTAGCGAACAATAAATTTCATTAACTCAAGAAAAGTACTTAAATTAATTAACGCTAGTAAAGTAATGTAAAGCCTCAAAAATTATCTTCCAACTATTTATTGTTAATAAGGTCATTAACATTTTTTGCTGAAAGTATAAAGTCATAATTTCTTCAACGATATATTCTTGGTTAATGAGGTATTGTACATTTTTTCGCATGACTAGAAGCTGATAGCTTTTATTCTGACATCTATACACTAACTAATTAAATTATAAATTATTTTAAAAAATAAAATAATTAATCAAACAATTAATAATTAAAATAAAAAATTCTAATTATTTTAACAAATAAATATATATTTGATTAATAAAATATTACATTATTTTATTTTTAATTACATGCAAATTACTAGGACATATGAAATATACTTTTGGTGACTTGTAACAAGCGCTATTACACATATTTTCGCGGGAAAATAATGTATCGATTGCTATTAGGCTGTACGTAAAACGGTACCAAAGTAGAAACACGTTTTGGACTATCCTGATATTCAAATTTTATAAAAAGATTAGTTATTTCAAGTAAGTATTTACCTTAGTATCATCTAAATGTTTAAAAAAGAACTATAAGAACATTTATGCGAAATATTTTTGGATGTATACACAATTAAAGAAACTAAATGTTAACGGACGAACTTCCGGTTTCTGTTAATTAAAGAAAACTTGCAGTTAGTATGTTCATAAAATCTTTATTTAACTATAAAAACAAAGTTTTGAACATTTGACATATACGATAGAAAATACCTCCCATATAAATTCCAACAAGTTGCTTTAAAAAGAGTTATGAGTAACTGGTAATTGCTTATTTTCTGCGCATGTGCAAGACATTCTATTTTTTACACTATTTTATTTTAATATTTTTAAACTGTTAAATTTGTGACCAACCACACTTGTATATAATAGTATGTACATACAATTTCAATAACGTAGAAAAATTTGCAATATTAGCATAAATTTCCTTTTTTTTCTTACTATCTTAATCTATACACTTAAAAAAAAACGTTTTTCTAAAAATTGGGATTACCGTCTTAAGTCGCCGTAAACATACCCAACGCATTAATAAGTCATGCAAAATACTTTTAATTGGGTTTAATAGAGAATTTTCCTTTTTTTAAGATACATATTTTTAAAAAAAAAGTCTTTATTGAAATAACTGGAAGAATATAGCATATAAATGTATTTTATACTTAAATCTGAATCGATTTTGTAGTAAATCCTTCCTTTGGGCCACCTTTCAGAATCTTTTGGAACAGCATTTCTATCCTAGAAAAATATACATAAAATAAGAGCTAAAATATAGCTAAGGTATTTGTAACGTAACTATTTTATCATGTAAATAGCAATTTAAACAAGTTTTTATTTGTAATCGTTATTTTGTTTATAATTTATTTGTTACCGTTTATTTCAAGTTCCAGATACTGTCAAAAAAAGTACTATATATAAAGTCTAGTGTCCATAGAGATAGTGGGCGATAGCGCCTGGTTTTACTATCTCTATGGTTAAGTCCGTATCTGTTTAATAATGTTTTTGATATCAGATAAATTATAAATGTTGTCTGATCTTTTTGAAGAGCAATAAAATATCATTCAATTTTTAATGTTGTCAGTTAGAGAAAACGTATCATTCTGGCTTAGAGCACTGATATGGATGATTTCATTTGATTATGGTTCAAATCTTGAGTGTTTGGTTAATCTTAAGTTTCTGGTTGAAATCTGATTAAACACGATATAGTCAAAATAAAATTCAAACGAATACCAAGCCAGAGCCTTAACACCTTAAAAGCACAAAAAAAGTTCTGAAATGTTTTCAGTGTAGTTTTAAGAAGCGTATTCCATTTTTTTAAAAACTTACACTGGGATCTATTGAAATTCCTGCTATGTCTCCATGATACAGATTCGGATTCTGCATAGGTCTGTGGAGTGAGTATCCATAACCTGTAATGTAATGTTAACAATCCTTAGAAATAGGTAGAAAACATGACCAATATTCACAATTATAGCATAGAACATAGTTTATTTAAGGGGGAATGGGCGCGCTGGACCGGGGGTCTTCAAAGCAAAGTGCATCCGTGCTAATCCTATGGAGAAAAACTATTTTCTCTGCCACATTTCTCCGGCTGTATTGAATATTTTTACAAGCGGATTTTTTTATGTGATAAATGTAGCTAACATACAGGTCCCGACCTTCACACTTTTTGAAATTGGTTCGAATATATTTTTAATTTTCAATTAATAATTTTACACAAAATATTCGAAGCAATTTCAAAAAGTGGAAAGATAGACACCTGTAAGTTATCTACATTTATTATTTAAAAAATTAAAAAAAAAAACGTTTATAAAAGTATTCAATACAGCCGGAGAAATGTGGCAGAGAAAATAGTTTTTTCGCCATAGGATTAACACTGAGGCACTTGAGTTTGGAGACCCGCGGTCCAGCGCGCCCATTCCCCCTTAAGAGTACAGATATGCAGATATGTAACATTAAAACAGTAGCTTTATACAATATCAACATAATACAGTATCGATATGTGTCCGATATAATACTATTATTAGGGTGATAGTTTAGGGTGATAATACGTTATTAGGGTGATAGTTTCTGATGTTTTGGATTGTTCGTGAATGATATAAAAGTTCCTGAAATTTAATCGAAGACATTGGCACGGAGGAAGCTTGTTTCAAAACATTGGTCCATCTGTCCGTCTGAAACTTCTCTATAGCTCCAACTAAAAGAGCTTGTGGTGAATCTTATTTAATTTAATTTCCTTATTTCCTTTAAATTAATAATTTAATTTCTATTAACTTTCTTTGTTTCGGCACCCTATTTTGGGAAGACAAACTTTTGACACGGTACAGCTGGGGAAAAAAAAAACGATCCACCCTTCGTTTTTCGGCTGCTAATGATCAGGGAATTTTGTGAAAGGTGTCATTTTTCAGGAAATAGCGTAAGGAATTCAGAACTGGCAACCAAAATTGTATAAGGGGTCGTCTACATATTAAAATGAGTACCAACTTTGAAAATTCCAATGGCAACACCCAATTTTTTTTCTATAAAAATGTTTATCATCTTTAAAATACCCCAGATCCAAAACAAAAATTATAAATTTGCATTATTTGTTGAGATATAAGCATTCGAAGTTGAAGGCCCATAATGTTAAAAAAGTTTCACAAACTTTTATTCATACCTCCACAAATAAAATGAATTAAACCAACATTTTTTTTCATTATATACTTCTTAATCTTCCAAAAACAAATCACACAAGTTTTTTCATCAATTTTTAATTTTTATTATTTTTTTATTTAAATTTAAATAAGAAAAAATAAAACATGAATAGCAACCCCAAATTTTTGTTACATAAATCGATAAAGTAGATCAAGTAGAACCAAAATCCTGAATTTTTTAATTCAACAACAATTATTTGCCGAGTTATTGTAAAAATACTGAAAAAAACGAATTTTAGGGACCGTGTAAAAAATTACTTAGCAAATTGCATCCTAATTTGCATTATCGTTTGGTGGTTGAAAAGCGTTTTTGGTAAATGTTTATTCAAATTATTGATGTCTGTCAAATGTCTAAAAATCTTTTCTTGTTTCAAGTGCATACAATGTATTTTGTTTGTATAATTAACATTAAATTATATCGATTATACTATGTTTTTGAATGTATGTTATTTCCAATATTATTTATAATTATTTTATTATAAAATTTCCAATAATATCTTATTTCCTCGATTTTTTTTTAATTATTAGAGATTACTTATTTATTTAGTTATTTAGGCAGTTAGTTATTTAGTCAGTTAGTCAGTCCGTTAGTTAGTCAGTCCGTAAGTTAGTCAGTCCGTAAGTTAGTCAGTCCGTAAGTTAGTCAGTCAGTAAGTTAGTCAGTCAGTCAGTTAGTCAGTCAGTCCGTTAGTTAGCCAGTCAGTCAATTAGTTAGTCAGTGAGTCAGTCAGTGAGTCAGTCAGTTAGTCAGTCAGTTAGTCAGTCAGTTAGTCAGTGAGTCAGTCAGTGAGTCAGTCAGTTAGTCAGTGAGTCAGTCAGTTAGTCCGTTAGTTAGTCCGTTAGCTAGCCAGTCAGTCAATTAGTTAGTCAGTGAGTCAGTCAGTTCACTGACTAACTAATTGACAGTCAGTTAGACTAAGTTAGTCAGTTAGACTGAGTTAGTCAGTTAGACTAAGTTAGTCAGTTAGACTAAGTTAGTCAGTTAGACTAAGTTAGTCAGTCTGGACTAACTAAAGGAGTGACTAACTAACGGAGTGATTAATTGACTGACTGACTAACTTACTGACTGACTGACTAACTAACTGACTAACTAACTGATTAAATAACTGACTGAATAAGTAAATAAATAAATAAATAATCTCTAATATTTAAAAAAAATCGAGAAATGGACAAAAATCTATTTTCGGGATTTAGACCCATTCGGGATTTTGACTCATTCGGGATTTCGGCTTGTCGGAATTTTGGCTTGACGGGATTTCGGCTGTCGGGATATGTCCCAGACCCAGTGTGCTGAATTTTAAACCAACCTTTTGTAGCAATATGAATGAAACAAAAATTTGCATAAAATGTAAAACATAAATGTAATAATCATGTTTGTCTATCTGATTGTAACTAATCGCATTTGAAAATCTGTTCGTTATAAATAATCGTATATGTGACTTAATTTAAAATTAAAACTTTTTCTCGTCTACCCTTTATTTTATTTCTGAATTTTAAAATCCAAAATTTAAAAAAAAGGTAAAAACATAAAAAAAATCACAATATTAGTGAAGAAGGTTTAATTCTAGCATCCTTTGGCGAGATTATGGTAACCATTTTGCTAGCTTGTCGTTTCGAAAAAACACCCTAAATATTACCTTTATCAATTTGGAGATTTCCCCCCAAACGAATTGAAAATTAATGCTTTAATATCTCAGCAAATAATGCAAAATGAATAATTCTTTTTTATACCTGGGGTATTTTGAAGTTGCTGAACATTTTTATGTAAAAAAAATTGGGTGTTGCTATTGGAATTTTCAAAGTTGGTACTCATTTTAATATGTAGACGACCCCTTATACAATTTTGGTTGCCAGTTCTTAATTTCTTACGCTATTTCCTGAAAAATGACACCTTGCACAAAATTCCTTGACCAATAGCAGCCGAAATATGAAGAGTGGATCGTTTTTTTTTTCCCCAGCTGTACTTATCTTTGCACCCGAATCCTTCAAAATTACGAACTAAAACTAAAGATCTGTCAATCAAATTTCTCACCCAATAATATAAATTCTTACATATTCTTTTAACCAATCCCTGCATAATAAAGGCGGGACAAATTCATTCCCTGTGAGATTCGAACCGAACAAGACATCACTTTTGCTCCTACTTTCAAGCTAAAAGGACCTGTGATGTTCTGATTTCATCAATTTTCCTTGTTATTTATTTTTATGTAGTTTAGTGCTGTGGTTAGTTATATTAAATGTCTTTAAAAACCCTGATCATTCCAACATTTATTCATCTACAACACCGGTCACCACGCTTCAAGCTACATATTTCAAATTTGATACACGAGTTTGCAGCACCTGTCGGACGTATCATATTGATTTTTTCGAAAAAACTACGCATGCCCAAATGTAGCTATCATGGAACTTTTTAGGTTTTAAAGTTAATGAAATTGTATTATAAGTTATAGAATTACCTTTGAATGTGTGCATTAATTTATGGAGCGGAGTGTAGTGTTACCCAACCCTTGTTTGTAATGAAAATGAGTCTCATTTATAGTTAAAAACATATTTTAATCTTACAATATTTATTACTATTTGCAGCAATTATTCTACATTAGGTTGCCAAAGAGTTCCAAAAGAACTAAAATAGCCTTCTATCTTGCAGTTCCAGTTCGTTTGTTATAAAAAGAATACCGAAAGCAGGGCTCGAAAAGTCTCAGAAATAATACCCGTCCTCAAGGACGGCTTGTCCAACAATGTACCCGTCCTCCTTTGAAACTAACCCGTTTGTTAAAAAAAGAATACCGAAAGCAGGGCTCGAAAAGTCTCAGAAATAATACCCGTCCTCAAGGACGGCTTGTCCAACAATGTACCCGTCCTCCTTTGAAACTAACCCGTTTGTTAAAAAAAGAATACCGAAAGCAGGGCTCGAAAAGTCTCAGAAATAATACCCGTCCTCAAGGACGGCTTGTCCAACAATGTACCCGTCCTCCTTTGAAACTAACCCGTCAAACTTTAACTATATATAAATAGCTTATAAATAAAAAATATAATTTTGTCATATTTATTATAAACAGTTATTTAAAATGCACAATGTATTATTAGTTACTAGGATATATATTAATAAAAGAAATACTAGGTTACAATGATAGCAACCTCGTATTTATTTTATGAATATTACAATTAAAATGACGAAGTTTAAGATAGCTGGAATGTATCAATTTATCCGAGGTTACTACGTTTTTTTAATGAGCCAAATACGGCGTTTGCCAGTTCCACAATCAAGGCAATGAGTTACAGGGGTTTCTGCACAGAAATGGGAAAGGGTTTTCTAGTTAGATAGATGTTCGTATTTGCGTTTAATGCTACTTGTTTAAGACCAGTGCATAATGTGTTTTGTACGTAATTGATAATTCCTTCGTTGTTACAAGTTCAAAAGCACATGAACTGAGCAACTTTTTTTTGTTTAACGAATTACCTGATCATGCGCGTTTGGTCTGATGAAGGAATCAACAGGAATTCTAGATTAAAAGGTCATTTTAAGAGGTGAGATCTAGACTCTTGTAAGATAACAAAAATTTAAAATGTATCACAAAATTAACGGGGAAATGGCTGTCCACGAGGACGTAGGGATCGAGTAATTAGTTGTCCTCAGGGAATTTTTGAACGTCGAGGACGGGCGGTTTTTCGAGCCCTGACTGAAAGACAAACGGTACATAAAGTATATAAGACTGGCATTTGATGTCGTATAGTGAATTAAGAATACTAAAAACCTGATGATTATAATGAAATTTAAAAGAAAGGTATGGGAAAACAAACTGAAATATTCCATGTTTTAAACACTTTTATTTACATTTTAGTTAATTCTTTCGTGGTAAAAAAAGGAAATCGGGTAAATAATGTTTAACGGAAATGAATTTATTTTCGAAAATATACTTACACGCTGATATTAGCACACCAACAACTAAGTACAGCTGCATGATGTCAATAACATTAAAACAATAAATTTTATTGACCATATTTAATGTACTTATCAGTTTGTGACAAAATACGTGTTCTGTAATCTTTTTTGTAAACTTACAGGTGCTTATCAAAAATTCAGCAAGTCTTTGCATTTGTTTCTTATAGCTTATTAAGGTATTTTAGAATAACAATGACAGAAGTCCATTGCTGACTAACACCATTTTATTGCTAAACATTCATACTTCTCTGTTCGTTTTCTGCTCTAAGATTCAGTTATTTCAGAACCAAAATGGTATAAATAACAGGTCAACTTGTTTTGGTGTTTCGTGGATGTACCCAAATTTGGTGTTTACAATAATGAAAGTAAATG
Organism: Oedothorax gibbosus; assembly: GCA_019343175.1. NCBI lineage: Eukaryota > Metazoa > Arthropoda > Arachnida > Araneae > Linyphiidae > Oedothorax > Oedothorax gibbosus. The sequence goes on along the minus strand of JAFNEN010000960.1, from coordinate 65,078 downwards.
TAAATATGACGTTTACATTGAGGATATATATTTATTATATCTATTTTTTGACGATATATATTTATAAATGGAAACTTTCACTAAATTCATCGATGTTATGCCTTCTTTGAAGTAAGTAATGCCGCAATGTATGAGGAAAATAACTATTATTTCATATTTAATCAACAAGAAACATTTAAGCTAAAAATGCACTGATCGCTTGAACCTCATGTTTTGAAACTTATGCTATGTTAATTCCGCGTAACTAGTTATAAATGAGGTTTAAATGTCAACCAAACTTTTTGAAATACTCTACTAATGTATATAATAACTCATCACTTAACTGGCGCATTAGTTCCAAAAACCCGTCGGATTGCCGAAGGTAAAAAAATGTGGTTGGTCACCTACACCTTTAAAATACGTCGCATCACAGCGTACCTAGTTCTATGTCAATAGCTTTTCTATCTTCTTCGAGGCTATTGGAATGCAGCACTAAAGATATTAATGATGGCTTGGGATCTTTAGTGGAGGTTTTGTTTGTTTTTGACTCTTTTGTTGATTTTTTTCTGTTATGTTTTGAATCGCAAGTCGTTTCCTAGTAAATAGCCTTAAACCATTGCTCGTAGTTACATCAGACGTTCTAGTTCATAGAACAAATATCAACCAAGGTTGTTGGTAAACAGAAGATGTGGTGACGGTTCGTCACTTGATTGTGGTTCTAAATTAGGAAGCCCGTTGCTAATAGCCCCCGTGTACCTCTTAGGGCGACGATAATTCAAACTATCAGAACTACCCTAACAGAAGATGTCGGATTATCGAAGTTTGGATTAGAGAGCTTGGACTGTATATCATTATTTCTGTACGAAAGAAACTAAATTAGATTATTCCAAATTATGTCCACACTTAATATTGCGTCATATGACGTCTTTCACGTTAGCATAACAAACATTAAAAAACATTATCGTCTAATCCCCATTTTAAATACGTCTTAAAACTTTAATCCGTCATAAAACCTGTTAAGTTATAGCATTTTGATGCAGTTAACTAGCTTAACTAAAAGAGCTTTAATTTACTAAAATTTGACTAATAGCAAAGCGATGGCATTCAAATTTCGCCAAAGAACAAGATAATCGCATTTTATTGTTTCAAAGTTCACCTTAGATTGCCTTTTGGCGATGAATAATTGAGTTTCAGATGATCTGAAGTTTTTTACGTCAACACAACAAACCAATCATACTTATCGTCTAGTCCCCATTTTAAATATGTTGACACTTTAATCCAACAAAAAATCAGCCTAGTAAAAGCATTTTGATGCAGTTAACTAAATTTACAAAAAGAGCTTTACTTTACAAAAACATGACTAAAAGCAAAGCGATGGCATTCAAGTTCCGCCAAAGAACAAGATAATATCATTTTATTGCTTCAAAGTTCACCTTAGATTGCCTTTTGGCGATGAATAATTGAGTTTCAGATGATCTGGAGTCTTACGTCAACACAACAAGCAAATCAAACTTATCGTCTATACAACGTCACGTGACGTCTGTCGCGTCAACATAACAAACACATTAAACTGATCATCTAATCCCCATTTTAAATATATCTTAAAACTTTAATCCAACATAAAACCCGTTTAGTTACAACATTATGACGCAGTTAACTAACTTCAGACTAAAAGCTAACCGATGGCATTAAAGTTCCGCCAAAGTACCAGATAATCTCCTTTTATTGTTTCAAAGTGAGTCCAGATTGCCTTTTGGCTATGAATAATTGATTTTCAGATGATCTGAAGTCTTTTACGTCAATACAACAAACAAATCAAACTTATCTCCTAGTCTCCCTTTTAAATATATATTAAAACTTTAATCCGACATAAAACCTGTTTAGTAATAGCATTTTGATGTAGTTAATGAACTTCACTAAAACAGCTTTAATTTACTAAAACTTGGACTAAAAGCTAACCGATGGCTCTAAAGTTTCGCCAAAGAACAATATAATCACATTTTATTATTTCAAAGTACGCCTTAGATTGCCTTTTGGCGATGAATAATTGAGTTTCAGAGGCTTGGCGAGAAGAGAAAATATTTCGTTGTCTGAGTAGTTAATGAATAAGAAATCAAGTAATCTTACTTACTAAAAGACTAATGGGTTTAGAAGTATTGAATCTTTTATCTGATGCCTGAGCTTAAAGTGGATACAGTCTACGGCAGCGATCCTTAAAAACTTCGCTTAATGTTTACTTATAAAAATGCCTATCGGGTAAAACGACGATAAAGTAGGGGAGAGCGGGGATAAACAGTACAGCGGGGAAAACCGTACACCCATTTATTTTTTTGGTTTAGATTTCAAGCTAGACGATCCCATCAAGTGCTATAGTCTAGAGGCAGATCACGCAAGTTTATGCAGTATAGATAACGTTTCGCTTATGCGAATGAGTATCTCAGTAAAAAAACAGTTTTTACTCGTGTTCTTATAATTTTCGTCCAATACTAAATAAAAGTTAGGTGAAGAATATTTTCTTGCATGCTAGTAAATGTTAGATCATAATAAACTACTTATCTTAAGCTCTCTTTTGGTTGTTAGCGATGATTGGTTAAGTGATAGAATTTAAGGTTATTTTAATACATCGAAGCGAGGTACAGATTGGGGCTAAACCGTACAGAAGTGTACGGTTTAGCCCCAAATGGTTTTCTATGGCAACATACCTGCATCGATTGTAACTTACGAGGAAAGTAGGCCTACCAAAAATGTTTAAGTTTTATATTTCTTCTTAACAATTTTTTCGAAGCCCCCGAATAAAGCACAACTGGAAGAATCAGCTAAAGTAAAAGAGCTGCAGGAAAAAATTCAACAACTTCAAGGAAAGATAAAAGCTGAAAAGGTAGGGTAGAAAAATTCAAAACAAGTAAACTTGGGACTCAAAAATAAAACGAAAGCGAATCCTAAACCCAAAAAAACAATTTCTAAAACAACAGTATCTAAATTTCTAAGACTTTCTAAAATTTCCCACTTGTAATACAGTTTTTTAGTTACGACCTTTATTAGTAATAAAAAGGGTTTTTTTACAGTAATCTAATTGCATTATAATCATTACATACCTAATTAGATGATTTTTAAACTGTACGGTATAGCCCCTTCTACTGTACGGTATAGCCCCGACCCACGGGGCTATTTCGTACAAGGTAACTTTTTTTAATCACCAATTTTTATATACAAAAAGTGGAATAGTTCCAAAATGTTTATGTATGATCAGTAGCCGATATCAATTATAATTCTTGTTCACATACCTTACTTGTAATTTGCTATGTATCGCGATCTCCTAGTGTACGTATAGCCTACTTACCCTAACTTTAAAAGTGAATTCACTCTATGGGGTGCATTTGCACGGACAGGAGTGGAATAACTCAGACCGAGTTATGTGTACGGATATTTCTTTTACCCACTCCGAAAAAGAGTGAAATTCACTCCTATAGAATGCATTCGGCACGAAGGGTGAAATTACTCAACTGAGTTAACCGTCTTTAAGATGTGAGCATTTTTTATTCTTAATCAAAAGTAATACTATGATGCTTTTGGCCAAGAGTAATTAACTCAGACTGAGTTAAACCGTTGTTTAAGAGTGTAGTTTAACGGTTTTAGGGTGAAATTTAGGGATTTGTATGTTAATTACTGTCAATATTTGTTAGTATAGAGAATAGTGTTATGGCATGTCGAAATTTATATTAGTTCATGAGTGTTAAAAGTTTTAAAATGCATTGAAAATAAATAGTACTGTAAAGATATATACTAACAATAGGTCAAATATTAAATTTTACTTTGCAGTTTTTTTTAAAAAAATACATTATATTTTAGAATTAAAAGTAGCCTTAAATGTTATTCTTCCCATTATCAATGTAAGTTCTAATGAGTTTGATTTGGCTGTGGTAAAAACAAATTTAAATTCCCTTTAGATAATTATTGTCCTAATATAAACTAAATCACACACAGTTTTACTGTTTTCTTAAGGGTGAACTAGCCTAGCCTGAATGACAGTGGTACTCCAAACAAAAATTGTCCCTGTGTTAATCCAAAAGGGGAAAAAAATTAAAAGCCACATTTCTTCGGCTGTATTGAATATATTTACAAATAGATTTACAGAATTTTTTGGTATGTTGAATGTAGCTTTATAGTGGGAATCTAAAGACTTACCGGTTTTATAATCCCCCTTTTTGAAATTGGTTTAAATATTTAATTTTTTTATTTTTCAATAAATAATTTAACACAAAATATTCGAATCAATTTCGAAAAGTGGGATTGCAGAAACCTGTAGGTCATCTACATTTATCATATACAAACGGTTTGTAAAAATAGTCAATACTACCAGAGGAATGTGGCTTAAAATCATATTTCCCCATTGTATTAACACAGAGGGACTTTGGTTTGGACACCCGCGGTCATTCGAACTCATTCCCTCTTTATATCGACAGTTTATGGTTTTACAAATATATCGACATACACTGTATAACAGTTAAAAAGTTTGTGCAACAATGCGCCGGATGCTGGATCTTTCTAGCTGCCACCACTATTTTTCTATCAGGAACTTACCAATTTTTTTGGTAAAACCATAAGTTTGAAATGGTGAATCAACTCTCCAAATAGTGGTGAAAGCTAGAGCAGGGCCGGATTTCTAAATAGGCTAAGTAGGCTGTAGCCTAGAGCGGCAAATTTTCGGGGGCGGCAAATTTAAAGACCAATTAATGCGGCATTCGGTATAAACAAATTATTATAGAGATACTAATATTTTTTAGAAAGAAAGCAAATAATTTACAGCAATGTGTAAACGTATATATAGTACATACTAATATTTAGTGATAATATATAAGTAATATATAGTGAAAAAAATCGATCGTAGCCTACAAGCGGCAAATCTTTAAATCCGGCCCTGAGCTAGAGAATTCCAGAATTGCTGAACTAAAAGTTTTAACAGTGTATTTATCATTCGCATTAACTTCTGAGTATAACTTCTCCCCAACAATCAAATCTGACCATACATGCAACAAACCAACTGTGTAAACATCAGATCAACACATTTTTGATTACACACATAGTGACGTCATACGTTACCATGCCAACCATCCCGATATCCTGAATTTACAGAAATTCTAACAAAGCGATGACGAACATTGTTAATACGTTTGTGGAAAGTATTGTTGACTTTGTGAAAGTCGTGTTTAGGGATATCATCATAGATATCGTAGTTAAAGTAATAGATTGGCAGATCACGTGACATCCAATGCTAATGACGGGACGCGCATGGAGACCAGAATAAGAGGGCAGATGGGCCAGTGTTGCCACCACATTAAGGAAAAAAATACTACGAAAAATTACCGTTTAATTCTAAAATTACAAAAAAATACTAAAAAAGCGTTTAACGTTTTTTTTTTAACTCACTAAAAAGATTCCAAAATGCAGCTAAAATTTTTATGGTATTTTTTTTGTAATTTTAGAATTAAACGGTATTTTTTCGTAGTATTTTTCTCATTAATGTGGTGGCAACACTGGCCCATTTGCCCTCTTATTCTGGTCTCCACGCGCGTCCCGTCGTTAGCATTGGAGGTCACGTGATCGGCCAATCGAATACTTTAACTATGATATATATGGATATCATAGAGTTAAGAAGATGGAGATGCTGGCGAGCAAAAATCAATGCAAAAACCGGTTTGCCAAGTGAGGCCATCGATCACTTTGTAGTACCCCCCCCCCCCCCCCCCGCAAAAAAACCTCTTTTGGCGAAGTATTTGGCGCTATTCTATATTGGAGTTTGCATAGGCTTACTACTATAACAATTCAAAAACCTATTTAACAAAAACTACACTGCTCAAAAGAATTAGGGGAATGCATGGTTTAAACCCTTTCACCCCCAATGATCCCATTTGGAATCATCAGCTTGCGATTTTTTTTCTCACTTAGTGGAGCTCGCACTTATTTATCGTTAGATGGAAGAATCGTGTCTTTTGAAGCATTAAAAAATTTTTGTTTTAATAAAATAAAAATATGAAAAACATGGTAAAATAAAATTCAGTCCCCAAATTTTTTTTTACCCATTTATGGTCAATTTATTTCTTAACTCTTGCATTCTTAGATGATTAAAAATTTATTTTAACTTTTTTTTAACACATAAAAATTTGAAAAAATTATTGTTAAATCTTATTCAAAAGTTTCAAATAAAGTCAAATATTATTCAAAAGTCAAATTTTGCAGCGTTGAATAAAAGGTTCCTCGCATATTCTATTTCCGGACAGTCAAGAGGAGATTTTCATCCTCATGTTATGGCGCAAATTTATATTTTCTCATCAAAAGTTTTCGGAAACTACATGCTGTAAAATGACGTAGTATACCTTCGCTGTGACGGAAGCCGTAATCTATGCATATGATTGGTTGAAATACTTGAGATTTGATCAACCAGGTCGTGTGGGGTTGAAGATGTTAAACGTGTTTTCTTCAACCCTAAATTCCATAGCAGACGGTAGATTAATCCAACTTTTGAACTGTTAAGTTCGAGAATTTTCGCTGTATGATAGGCCTTTATGTACATAATATGTCTTATGTTTCTACTCCATCGAAAATAAGTTAATAATATAGCCGAAAAATAAACAATTGCGTCGAAACTGAACTAATGCATGGCTAAAAGAGTTTAGTTTCAATTATCGTCGAACTAGAGCTACACGAGGGCTATTGGAGACGGGCGTCGTATATTAGAACCACAGTCAAGTGACGAGTCGACACCTGAGTAGGCACCCAACGCAACCGTTAAGGGCGACATCGTACGCAGCGTTAGAGCTTTGAAGGATATTTAACGTGCACTTCCGCCACACGGGTATTCGTCGGACATTTTTGGCTGCACGGGCCATTTATAGGTCGGCAGTTATTTTGGCGATGCCCGGACCCGAACCTGGGACCTTCCGCATGCTAGGCGAATGCCTAACCGACCATGGCTAAAAAAGAATCGTCGTATAAAAGCCGGTAAATCTATGTGATACGTCAAAAAAAACCACGCTACTCAGTCTCCAAATTTGATTTGAAACGTCTAATTTTATAATCTTTCAAAATTAGTAATTTAAACATTTAAAGTGACTATTAGTGAAACTGTCGATCGAAATACAATACCTGAATTAGTAAACCGTCTAATAGTTAGGTATAATATGGCGCTGTTGTACAGAAACTAATTAGAGCTGATGCGGAAGTAAATAAAGGAGCTGATAATCAGGTAACGGCACGTATGCATAGGCTGCTTGGCAGAGGCATGTAGATTCTGTTAAAGCACTTATTGCGGCAAATGCCTATCTACATATTCAAACTATGATTGGTGGTATACCATTATTATATATGCCTCAGAATCTGATCCTCAAATTGTGCTAGCATTAATAGCTGCGTGGACACGGTTTAATATATTAAGTAAAAGTAAACCAGTTCCTACGATCAATACACAAACCCATGGGCAAAAAATCGTGAAAACCCTTTTTGATGTAGATTCTATTGGAGAGTTAACACTGTTGATGTATAACTATCCTTCGTACGATTTTTTTTTTAAATAAACCATAGCAGACGGCAGATTACATCCAACTTTTGAACTTTGAATATATGGCTAAGTTAGAGAATTTTCGCTGTATGATATGCCTTTATGTACATGGTATGTCTTTGCAGTACTAATAATCAGTTGTTAAGTGTTCACAAGTTAACTTAGTTCAGCTCACGTTGAAAGTTATTGAATCCCCATAAACATAGGTGGCGCAACATTCCATCACATACTTATACTACACACTTCCATTATACTTGCCTATTTTACTTAATGCTCCCCTCGTTTCTTTATGTCAGTTCGGCGACCGGATCATCTCAGTCAACGACATAGACTTCACCCAGATGACTCACGACGAGGCCGTGAACTTACTCCAGACGTCCCCTAGGATGTCTATGGTGGTGAAAGGAGAGGGGAGGGTTCCTTGCTCTACTCTACCACTCTACGGATCGCCGGAAGAACCTCTGCCATCCACCTCAGCGGCCGCGGATGGTTGGTATGGAGATTCTATGACCCACAGGAAACAGTAAGTTAGTTTAACACATTTCTGTAGATATATGTATTTTAAGCATAGACATCATAGTTAAAGTGGTAGTTTTTGGAATCTTTTTATTAACTTGAAATGCTTTTCTAGTATTTTTTGGGGTATTTTTAGAATTAAATGGTATTTTTCCGATGATGCCGTAGCATTTTCTCCTGAAAGTGGTGGCAACACTGGCCATTTTGGCCTCCATGCGCGTCCCGTCGTTAGCATTGGAGGTCACGTGATCTGGCAATCTAATACTTTAACTATGATATCTATGATTTGAAGAGTATAATTTTAGACGGTTATAACATCCTGAAGTTTTTAACGCACCATTAGCAATTTTTTGTCAGACAATAAGCAAAATCATATATTTTGCAGATGAGATTTTCAATAACATATTCCTACCAAAACGGTGCAATTCCATCGAAATTTAATCGTCTATGTCTACTCGGTCAAAGTTCTGTCGATCAACATCAGAGATGGAATTTCGATGACAGAATAAGAAATCCATAAATATCCGTTGAAAAACTAATGCAAAAACCGTTCTTGTAGAATTCTGTACATTTCCATTCAAAATACAACATCGGTCAAGGCTGTAGAAGATCAACCGTCTAAGTGAAAACTTATTATGCGGATATATTTATATTTTTTTACCACTATAATATTAGATTATTATTGTAACACCCCAAAGTTTTTTAACGCACGTTCAGCAATTTTTTGTCAGCCAATAAACAAATTCATATATTTTGCAGATGATCCGAAAGATGTCGAATGCCGTATTAGTAAAAACTGTCCAATTCCATTGAAATTTGATCGTCTGCTCAGTCAAAGATCCACCGATGAACTTAAAGGATGGAATTTGGTGAAAGACAATGAGAAATCCAAAAATATCCGTTGATTATTTGAGATTATACATATTTTAAAATTAAACTTTAAATTGCCCTCGCATCCACTCACTGTTCTTAACTAAAAAAAGGTTACTAACCATAAGTTCAAGCCTAGCGTCGGAGATACAACCATTTTTCTTAATATTTCTCAAAGATAAGAACATTATTCTCAAAATTTAGAACTCATTTTTAACAGTGTTGCCATTGGCAAAACATCAAAAACCTAACAATTATGTGTTATGACGGTAGGAGAATGCAAATGTAGTTCAACGTATATGATGTTCGTTGCTTTTGAATTAAAAAAGTCTTAAATGTTTCGATGATGCATAAAAGTTTTATGCATAACTCAATGCGGTTCTTTTATTTTAACATTTTCAAGTAGAACAGTATATCAAGTAAAAACTGCGTGGTGTTTCCTGGAATTGTTGACTTAAAAAATTCTTTAAATGAAAAATAAGTTTTCTCTTTAATACTGACGAAATTTAGTGTGTCCTTGCTTTATTAACTCTTTTGACAGCTTCATTAAAAAAGTTTGAAGATTTCATTAAAATATTTTTTAATGGTCCTAATAAGAATCGCATAAAAAATGTTTAATGAAAAATCTTCATTTTTTTAAGATTGACAATCAAGATTCTCTGACAATTTAATTTCCTGCATCAAAAATTTCCTCCAAAAACTCGAACGAGTCAGGTTCTCTCAAAATTCAATTTTATCTTCTAGATATCAATAATTGCCTTCGTAAATTAAATCCATCAAAAACGTAGGAAAATAAAATCCTGAAGATTTCTTGTTTCTTAGCTTCGGTCAATTTTGTTTTATCGGCAGAATCTGGCAAATTTAAAAGTAGATGTTTTTAGAAGTTTGTAAAAAATTTTGAAGATAAATTAAATTAGTTAAACTTGGTTTCAAAATGGCAGGTGAAAAAAAAAGTATTTAAATAGTTGGATAGAAAAGTTTGAAGATGTTTGCCTAGGTTTCTTACAAGTTCTTAGAACCTCCTTATTCCAAGAAAGAAAAAAAATTGGCGTTACTTATTTTGAAACTAAAAGGTTTAAATTACTCTTATTTTTTTAATTAGTGTATAATATTCAATATTTGTCTTGGCAAAAAATGTGGAGCAAAATTTAAAAAAAAAGTTTATAAAACTATTACTTTGGAACATAATTTTTATTAAAAATAATTAGTTAAAGTATTGTAAATGTATATATAGTTAAGGAGACCAAGTGGTTGGTGAGATAGCAGGTATACTGGATTCAATATTAATCATGATTAGACAACACATGTTTAATATTTTTGCATCTAATTCTTAAAAAATGATTTTTTTCAGGCTTTCAAGAAAAGGAAGTCCTAGAAAAAGAGATCATTTAGATGAGGTAGGGATTTATTTTTATATAAAACTTAAAAATTAAATTAATACCTTTTTACTACTTAATTTTGGTTCCAAAAATATTGACAAAGTCAATTTTTACACTTTTGCATGGTATTAGATTTTTTTTAGGAACTTTACTATGGCATTAAGATTTTCATAAATGAATTAAATAGGTTTTTTTTTATAGAATTTGGCACTTTGACCGATTTCATACAACTTTTGTACTCAACAACAAACAAAATGCGCTAAACAAAGCATTTTTTTTTTCAGTATTAAATATGTACTATTGTTAAACTCATAGTTTCCTTGCACAGAAGTCACGACCACGGGCGGAGCTATAAAACGCGCGGAGCAATCAAATGAAGACAAAATAAAACGGCTGAAATTTCTTCTTCATCTGATTGCTCCGTGCGTTTTATAGCCCCGCCCGTGGTCGTGGCTTCTGTGCAAGAAAACTATGAGAATAACTATAGCTAAATTTGGCTAGTTTTGAGTTATTTATTTAGCAAATTTAATAATTATTCCTTATCGTTTATATTTCGAGGAATAAATATGTAATATCCCTTGCTCTTAAAAATAAGTAAAACATTTCATATCAACATACAACTACCTTAAAACAATATATCACCTTTAAACCCTAACTAAACTGAATTGCTATTTTTTTTAATAGCATTTAAAAAAACTTCTCATAAGAAATAGAATTAAACCGTCATTATCATTAATAAATGCTTAAATGTAGATTAAATATTACGATTGTTTTTAAACAAAACAAAATAGAATGCCTTTATGCCTCTTTCTAAACAAATAATGCAAACAATAAAATAATCTTATTTTGATATCATTCACTAACTAAACTGAATTATATCACACAAAAAAAATAAAAAATAAATTTTCTCGTATAGTGATTAACTGGCATTGTTGATATTACAATAATTTCAAAATGAAAAACTATTATGCTTTTAAATGGATATTAAATGTCGCAGTTATTATAGTTAGAGTACTTCGAACTTGAAATTTTTTTTCTGACTTCTAGTTTCGATAAGCCGTTTCACATTTGTCAGTAGCATTAGTAGTTTTTGCTATAGAAATAGGTGACAGGACAGACAGGCGGACGTACGGAGATAGCCTTTATAAAAGCTTTCACTTTGTACGTTATACACATAGTATGAAAAAGCTTGCAATATTTTTTAACGTTAGTATGGATACAACTGGAAGAGCTGTAACAGTATTTTTAGACTTTTTAGTGTACTTATTGAATTTACCCGTTCTGGGATTGGCTTTTGTCAATTGTCACTTAACTGTGGTTCAAAATTGCGAGTCCCATCACCAATACCTCTCTTTTATCTCTAATGCTACGTCATTTCAAAAACAACTATGTTTGATTTTAACTGATTTTTTTTATCAAAAACATTATATGGGACAAGAGTTATAAAGTAGAAGAAAACACACGATTTACAAAATTTATAAAAAATTGGTCCATTATTTTAAAGTAGAAACACAATCAATCTTTTCATTTTAAAATGGTTTTTCTGGATAAAATGTCGTATAGAATTCCAAAAAACAATTTTGGGAATTTATGGTGTTTACTACATCTGTCGAATCGAGTTACGGCAACAAGTTTGTCTTCGACTAAGAAAAAAGGACATACTACAAAGTGCTAAGAAATATCGATCAATAAATACTCTTGTGGTAAATATATGGAGAAAATAAATTTTGTTGGGTACCAGTGTTGCTATATTTCTTCATATATCCCATAAGCTGATTTTTACTTTATACACTAATAATTTTTGCAGAGGTTTGAATATAGTATATTTGGTGTTAACGAAAAATGATAAATTAAAAATAGGCTACTGAGGCGATGCTTCCGCGGATGTAAAGAGTCCTAAATGCAATAAGCACACTCTTAAACAAAGATGAATTCCCTATGGAGAATGCATTTCGCACGGAAGGGTGGAAATTACTCAGACTGATAAATCGCCTTAGGTGTAGGACGAAATTTGTTCTATATTCTTACCCACTCCGAAAAGAGTGAATTCACTTATAGAGAGTGCTTTCGACGGAAGGAGTGGAATTAACTCAGACTGAGTTAAACGCTCGTTTGTTTTAAGAGTGCTACAATATGATAAATACATTAATTTAGACCCTTTACTCGAAGAAGTAAGTAAAATCAAAACTTGTTAGAATTTAGAATTTTAACAATTGAGTGTCTTGGTCGTCATAGATTGAAGGAAATGCAGGGATAAAATATATCACCCCAAAAACAATAAAATTGGACAGCTATAAATACAAGCTATACACTAATCCATGCTACTACTTTTTCTGAATTATTGTTTTTTTTTGCCTCTCATAGTTAGTGGCTTCACAAATATAGAAATCACATCAGTTTCATTAATTTGAATTTTTTCGATGTCATTACGAAAAATCAATTATTTAATGTACAGGGTGTCCGTAAATGAATGTCCGAGTTTCAAATTGTAATGGTATTGTGGTTGAAGTGTAATTGTAATGTGGTTGAAGGTGACGAATAAAGAATAACTCCAATAGTTTCAGATAAGCGCATGCGCTTGTACCGCAACTCGTTTTCACAGTTGCAATGTCATCTATTCAAAATGACGACTTCTGAGCGTAGAGCGTTTTGTGTTCTACAATTTCCTAAGAGTGATTCCGGATCACCACAAGCGCACACATTGAGCACTTATAGGAAAAACTAGGTTAGTTTTCCTTCAATGTCGTGTATGATTTGTTATATTTAGTATAAAATAAACTACTGTAATATACCATTAAAACTCGGACATTCTTTTACGGACACCCTGTATTATAGTCCTATATCCCGTTTTGGGATAGAGTCTTATCTCCCTGTTAACCCAATAGAAAAGAAAACCTATTGTCTAACCTAAACAATTAGGCCCTTATTATACAGGGTGTCCGTAAAAGAATGCCCGAGTTTCAAATTGTAATAGTATCGTTCACCTGACATCACGCCTTGTGATTTCTTCCTTTGCGGCTTCGTAAAAGATCGGGTCGACGTTCCACCCCTACCCCACGATTTACCAACCTTGAAAGGTAGAATTGCACAGGCTGTTGCTTCCATTACTCCGGACTTGCTGCAGACAGTATGGGAAGAATTGCATTTTCGTTTGGATGTGTGCCGTATCACCACAGGCGCACACATTGAGCACTTATAGGAAAAACTAGGTTAGTTTTCCTTCAATGTCATGTATGATTTGTTATATTTAGTATAAAATAAACTCCTGTAATATACCATTAAAACTCGGACATTCTTTTACGGACACCCTGTATTGTTAGGCTGTGAAATCATGTAGTGTTCTAGATTCGGACATCGACTCTATGTTTTTTGGTTTATCCTCTAAAAATAATGCTTCAGGTCCGGGCATCGCTTAAAATAACTGCCGACCTATAAACGGCACGTGCAGACAAAATAGTCCGAAAATTAATACCTCGTGTTGAGGGAGTGCACGTCAATTACGCTCCAAAGTCCTGACTCCAAAATACCGACAGGCCATAAACCGACCCAAAAATTAGCTATTAAATTGCCCTTAATTAAGCATAACGGCATTAATTTATTGATTTTTCAGTATTTTAGAACCTGTCGGGTTTCGTCCCAATGGGCATTTAACCTGTTGGAATTATGTCCTGTCGGGCTTTCGTTATTTTGGCCTTTCGGGTTTAGTTTTGTTTAGTTTTAATTCACTAGAACAGCACGAGTGCTATTGGAGACGGACGTCGTAATTTAGAACCACAATCAGGTGACGATCCGACACATGAGTAGACACCCAACACAACTTTTAAGGGCGACATCGTACGCAATGCCGGGACATTGGAGGATATTTAGCATGCACTTAATCCACACGAGTTATTTTTCGTCGGGCATTTTTGGCTGTAAGGTGCGTTTATAGGTCGGCAGTTATTTTAGCGAAGATAGGCCGGGTGGATTTTTTCCCCTGAAATTAGGATAATCAGCAACGCTTTGGATAATAGTTCTATTGTACTTGCAATCTCTTCCAGGGCATCTCTTCAAATACCAGTCCCAACCAGGCTGATAGGAGACTGGACCGAAAGGCTCGTAAGCTGCTAACCGAAGGGGAGCGGCTGACACTGGCATACTACTGTAACGAGTACGAGACAGGGGCGATGAACGTCGCGGACTTAGTCGCCAACCTGTTTGAGCAACTCATAGACACACAGGAAAAGGTAGAGTACATAGCTATTGTTGACCACACTCTAATTGTTAAACGGTCAAGCAATTTTTTTTAATAATCGTTAAATTTCCATTTAAAGAGCTTATTGAAAAAAAAGATTTAAGAGCTTATTTGACAGAAAGATGAAAACGAGAAAATGAGCTGTAAAGTTTTTTGTTTGCACTCGGATCTGTTGTTAACTGTACTTGCAACTAAACTTAAGGGGAAACGTGTTAATGTCTTTTTAGTACAATGATAGCAAAACTTCTAATATTAACGAAAAATTAGATTTTTTGGAAATCTATTTGCTTCAATTCGATAACTTTTCTGATCAAGAAAAGGAAATAAAGAATAAATTTTCTCTTTTAAAATTCGAATGAAATGAAGATTTTCTGAATCACATAAAAAAGAAATTGTTTTTTTTTGAGAAAAAAATAATGTTGAGAGATATTATACTAGGGCGCGCCCTTCTCGCCAACCTCGCCAACCCGATTGTTGCCATTCTTGGATCGCTCGCGATCAGCCGCTTCGCTCGCTCCCGTCATTGAATATTTAGTCTAGCTAGGTACTAAGGGCATGTCGACTTTTCGCCATGTTACCGCCATTGTATTGCAGCCATTGATCGAAATCACACAGATGAATTTTAGCGATATTATCAATTTCAGTTTTCTATGTATTCTGTTCGCATTGATAATTATTTTGCTACTTCTTATAGTATCTGTCCATTTCTTTCATCGTTAAGATTCTTAACCGATTATATATTTAAAATATTTAATCATCTAATATAACAAGAGTCTGTCTGTCTGTGTGTCTGTGTTCGATCGTAAAGACCTACTTAACTGCCTAGAATTCGAAATTTTTAAGATAGATTCCATTTAATACCAACGTGTGCACCTAGCTTAGTTTTTTCAATTGTTCCATTTTTAGAGAAATTCGAATTTTCTGAAAAAAATACACCACTTTCGCTCAATCCGATAATTTTTTTTCTCTTTTCCTGATGCCATCGCTTCGAAAAATTATAAACGTTCAACGAAACTTTAAAATTAAAAGGTTATTTATTCTTTTGCCATTACTTTCTGAAACTATCATTATTTAAATAATTGACATGTTTCAAGTGACGTAATTCCGCAGTCTTCATTCCGATTATTTGGTTTATGATGATTTTTTTCACTGATTTTTCTATTGACTGCATTAGATATTTGCAATAAATGTCATGTTAAGCTATTACGACTATGATGGTAATAAAGGCCCGCACTAGAGCTTTAGGTTTTAGTCTTTATTTTTTAAAATATCATTTGAACTGTAAAATAATGTATCTGCGAAAATATGTCTGCTTGAATATGATCCATTTGTAAATAAATTGGAAACCCGTGGTAGCCGTCAACGCTTAGAAACTATGTTTAAAAACAATTTTTATTTTCCCTTTTTTTATTAACAATAATGTTTGGTAGTTCAGTCGATAGATACTATAATTTAAATTTTCCAACTTTAAACGTCCCTAATATTATGCATGTTTAAATTTAAACTTACTGATTCTATCCTAAAGTTGTTGTTTCAAACACTTTTTTGTTGTTTTCAGTCGGCCATTTTGAAATTAGTATTTTTGTTCATTTCGATTGTTGTCATTCCAGAAATAGAAATATATGGAAATTTGGGCGCCGTATAAGAGTATTATATATATATATAGATTCCAAAGGTAAAGAACAGACCAGGACGACCGACAAAGTCGTTTGATGAGTCAAGTGAGAGGACCAAAAGAAGAAAACTAAAGAGCTACGCATAGCTACTGATTTACAAGTACTTGTCGGTGCTACACAGTCAAAGTTAAAGGAAAGACAGATGCTGCTTTATTGCTTAAAAAATTAATAGTTCACCAAAACGAGCTATTAATATTGTAATAAATATTGGATAGCATTTAATACATTTAGTGGATTAGTAGTATAGTAGGTAGGAAAAAACCTGTTAATGTCTTTTTAGTACATTGATAATGGAACTCTTCATTTGCTGTTAAAATTAATGAGCTTTCTTTACTAAATCCATTAATAATTACGCTAGGTGATAAAATAAAGAAAATTGCCTTTGAATATGTTCTTAAAAAACTTTTTCTTTTCGTATTTTTTTTAAGATAATGTGATATAAAATAATTTGTTAAGATTTTATCATAAAACTTCCATTAACTAACATATTAACAAAAATATCCATATTAAATACAAACACTGGTCACAACCATTAAAAAACAACAAAATACTGCATGCACTTCCATAAAACAATCTATCTACAACATCGATTAAAAAAACAAAAACAGATTTGCTGTTCGCAATCACGCTATCGAAAAATAATCGATCAACTTTGTTGTGATCATGGAGGTAGGAATCGGATGAAAATGCTTAGCGCGAAAATAAGTGATGCCGTTAAAAATATGCCAAAACAAAACGAGGGGGCTGAGAGCCCTGTCGGTTAGGCATTCGCCTTGCATGCGGAATGTCCCAGGTTCGCCAAAATAACTGCCGACCTATAAACGACCCGTGCAGCCAAAAATGTCCGACGAATAATACCCCGTGTAGAGGGAGTGTACGTTAAATATGCTCCGAAATCCCAATGCTGCGTACGATATCGCCCTTAACGGTTGCGTTGGGTGCCTACTCAGGTGTCGGCTCGTCACCTGACGGTGGTTCCAAATTACGACGCCCGTCGCCAATAGCCCTCGTGTAGCTCTAGTGCGACGATAATTCAAACTAACCTAAGCAAAACAAACCGATCACTAAGTAAACAATACCAAACAGCTTAACCCTTTATCTACTGAAGATATAGTCTGCCTGTCACTTCTTAGCATCTCAAATATTTTGATTGTGGAACAGTCCACTTTGAAAAAGGGTAAGGGAGATTTTGTTTTAGGCAAGGGTTACTATATTTGGTGATTTATTGCTTTTGCAGTCACATATTTCTTTAAGGTGTAGAAACAGTTTCTCAACGTGAAGTGCAGTTTGAACTTACACCGGGTTCACTATTACTGCATAGCTATATTTTGACTTGTAGCGTTCCCCGAGGTGATACGGAATGTATTAAGTAATACATACTATAAATGATACAAAAATATTGACGGTCAAGTCAATATAGAAAAGAAATAATGCATGAGCAGTTGATGACGACCATCAGCAATTAACTAGAATCCTCCTTTCACAAATAACCCTTGTGTAGCTTTAGTGTGAAACAATATTTCCAACCAAACTAACCCAATAATCCCCTGTGTTCGCCAAACGCTATGGGATTGGCGTTGCCTCCTTTAGGTTCTCTACCTGTTTTTAAAGTGGAATCTCCCACAATCAAAATATTTGGGATGCTAAGAAGTGACAACCGTACTATGCAACTTTTGAAGCCTCTGTTTTACTTTTCATTGTTTAATTTGGACAAAATGGGGACAAGGTGGAAATTTTTGATTGAATTGTAAGGTTTTAGGACATTAAAGTCTACAGAGGTAAAATTAATTCTTTAGAAAATTTTAACATTAGTTACCTGCGCAAGTTCCATTTAAGAGATCGTTGTTTTACATTTCATTGTTCGCTTAAGGAAAAATAGATGGTAGTGGTGATTTTAGTGATGTAGTATTCAGTTTCAAAATATTAAAATTAAAATGGTAAATCAAATTCATCGAACAAAATTTCGATGTTGTTCAGGAAAATTTGATTTTTAGCCTACTTTTCTTTTTTTAATTAGAAAGAATTAAAAAAAATGAAAAAGTAGGTATTGACATGCGGTCGATGTCCGTCTGTCAGTCTGTCTGTCCGTCCGTACGACCCCCTTCCAAAATCGGTTCTAACAATCGGATCTTAAAAATTCTTTTTTTGTTAGAAAGCTATGACCTCAGAGACCCAACTTTCATACTTTTTGTCCGGCTGTCTGTACGTCCGGACGGACATAAATATACTATCAGTCGGCGAATTTCCCATTGAATTAGAATTGAAATTCAATTTTGAGTCATTTAAATCACTGTCACAAATTAACAATGGCATGAGAAACTTTATATATTTAAAAATATTTGAAGCAAAATCATTTTTTCATGAATCAGTTTCGAATGACGTCATAAAATGTAGCACAATGTGATTCTTTGATTGTTCATTAATTGTTTACCAAGAAAGCGGCAAGGCATATTATTTGCTTACAATTATGCTTAGTTTTAATTTACATTTCTTTTTTTTTTAATGTAGTTTGGAGTAGTTTCATTACTTTTGTTATTAATAAATATTGAATTATTCTTTGATCTATACAAATAAATCGTGCAGACGATAAATTATATTAAGTTAATTTGAGAAAGAATATTAAGGAAAATAGTTGATTGTGGCTTTTAGAAGTTTAAATTATAGAATTATAGGTGGATGTTGTGTTTAGCGTTTTTTTTAATGTGTATAAATCTAGTGTAGAAACGGTTGTTGATGATATTTACTGTTAGGAACCTAGTTGTTTTCCTATTAGAGTTTCAGAAAGTATTTAAGTAACAGGAAAGTAGGCTATTTAGTTCTTTAAGAACTTCTTGTTAATAAATAAAAATGTGAAAAAACGAAAATGAATTCATCTTAAAGTGCATTTTATGTTATTTTTTTTTGCAGTATAATCTTAATCTTAATTAAGTACATAATCATTAAATCTTAATTAAGTACATAACGGGTAAAGTCGAGTCGTGTTGAATTATCGTTGCACTAGAGCTACAAGAGGGCTATAGAGACCAAGATTGATATACGCTTCTTGGTCAAAAGACACTCTTATTCTTATCTTCAGGGATGGCATAAACGTCATCTCATATGCTTCTTCCCCGAACTCTATTGATAAAAAGTAGAGATATGAGGAAAAAAGAAGGGAAAACAATTCTAAGAATCGGATGTAGGGACGTATTTATTTACTTGTGATTGTAAAAAATACTGATTGGGTTTATATGATTGGTTACTAGGAAAGCATACGTCATAGTTTGGATAATGGTGGTTTTATTTGGTTTTATTAGAAAAAAAAATGTTTTTCATAACTTGCTAAAGATAAAACACCTCGTAATATAGTCTGGCTGCCACAACTTGGCATCCCAAATGTTTTGGTTGTGGAAGATTCCACTTTGAATTAAGGTTTTAAGCCGAAGGAGGCAGGGTTGCCAGCTCAAGGCGTTTGGCGAGAAGAGGGGATTGTTGGTCGAGTTCGATTGTATATAATGTATCACACTAGAACTACACATCAGTTATCGGCGATAGAGGATTGTTGTTGATTGCTGGTAGCGGTTAGCGATTATACGTGTATTTCTTTGTTATCTTGACTTGATCATTAATCGATATAAGAGTGAACCCGATGCAAGTTCGATCTACCCTTCAATTGATAATCTGTTTCTAAACCTTAAAGAAATATGCGCCCATAAAAGCAATGAATCGCCAAACATAGTAACTCTTGCCCAAAACCAAAACCTTCCTTATCTTTTTTCGAAGTGGACTGTTCCACAATCAAAATATTTGGGGTGCTAAGTTGTGGCAGCCAGACTATACCTGTTTTTTTCTACATAAATGACGACCTATACCTTTGCGCACTATACCTTTGTCCTATAGAATAAAAAACTACAATCTGGTAAATCAGCTCTGATTTTTTTTCTGGTGGAGACATTGAATTTCTTTTGTATCAGCAGAAAAAAAAAATGAATAGAAAAATGTTTACCCTTTGAATTAACGCTGAAAATGTTAACTCGATCTATATTTCTCCGTTACTCTTAGTTACAATTGCATGTTTTCTAAGTGAGAACAACTAAATATATAAAAATAATTCAATATCAAGTTTATATAGTTAAGGGGACCGGGTAGGCAAAAATTTCAAAAATATCGATTTTTTTTTATTTTAGTGTGGGAAAATAGCTTATACTTTTAGCTTTCCATACATACCATACTTTAAACAAATGAGCAGAATTTAAATCACAGTTTCAATTTTTGTAAACGCGCCAAGCGAAATTCGTCTGTTAATCAGTCCCGGGCTTTATCTTAAACAGCCTTTTACTCAGCATGTATATTTTGATATTTTTATTATGTTCAATTAGTCCCTTGCGATTCAAAAGTTTGTATTTTTTTAAAACTTGGATTAATTATTAATTGTAATGTTTAAAAGACAATTGTGCATGGATTTTAAGATCTGATAATTATGTATTGTTTATTTGCAATTTTTGTAATTTATGTAGTTGAAAAATTCCCTTTTTTGCCGTCACAGCGAGTTTTATTTTTTAAATATTAACCAAAAGGTCGAATGCAAAATCCATACCCAATTTTATTAAGCTGTATTCAAACTGTTTTTATAAAAAGTATTAACCAGATTAGACAAAAATTGAATGGCAAGTAGAATTTTAAAAATGTCCAATAAAACGTTAATTTTTCCACTAAAAATTAAATTTCTGAAAAAATAGTGTTTGTAAATTTTTGAAATTTTGTGTAGTCTTTAAAATTATTGTTATTGAAATGTAAAAAAAAAATTCATGAATTTTAAGCAAAACTAAATAATTTTTCCTTTTGCCTACCCCCCCCCCCCCCCCCCAGTCCCCTTAAAAATAATCTAATTTTTTTCGATTTTTATTAAAAAATGCTTTATGCATTTTTTTTCGCGCTAAACCAACGACATACAACAAGTGTTTCTTCAATAAACCATCCACCATAGATATCACCTTACTCTAACAAAAACACATCTCCAATGCCACAACATACAACATCCGTCTTTATTCCACCAAGTAACACACATAATTTCCGGCGGCCAAATACAGGATGAGGCAAATAAAAGTGGCACCGGTCTAGAGATAGGAATACGTTGAAATGCTTGGCGAGAAAAACTCTTGATGCCGCCTGAAAGCTTTCAAGTGGAAATAAAAGATTATTCAAGCGTGCAATGGTTTCACTTGACAAACCTGTTTTTGCATTGGTTGGATTGGTTTATCATCACTTCAGAGCTACCCATGAACTATTGGCCAGTTCAGATCGCAGTACGTCAGTGTGAGTTGCGACTGTGTGAGTGTAAGTTGATCAATTCACAGGTGAAAATGAAACTCACAGTACAGCAGAGAGTGTTGTAGAAACTTTTATTATAACGAATTCGTGGAAAAAATGTGGCCAGTTGTTTGTTAAAGAATTTAAAGGTAAAGGGCCAAAAAAGAGTGCTATGCAACGAATAGTTACGAAATGGCGTCAGCCAGGATCTGTTGTCAATAAGTCCAAAAACATTCCGAAACGGGCCTGAACACCAGATTTTGGGTCTTGCAATCAATTTAGAATGTTTTGTATTAACAAAACCAAAATGGTCCGATTCTCTACGATAAATAACGGCCAAAATAATCGCTAGTGGGATCTCTTTTTGATCAGCTCTACAAACCTTGTATATATTTCATTTCAACTAGCTTCTCAAACCATAGCGTAGTTGCCGGCAAATAAGTCGCCAATCGTTTTTTTTTGGCTTAATATTTAAGCGATTAATAGCTTCAGTTAACAAACCTGATTTTGTATTTTTTGACTTGGCAGCATTTCTGTCGTATTCTTATCTCTACGTTGGGGCCACTTTTATTTGCGCCACCCTGTATAAATAACAATAGCTCACGCTATTTCCGCAACCAATTCTCCCAGCGTAACAAAGTAACCATACCCAGTCATTGATTTTTGTTTTGTTCCTCTGTCAGCAAGCCATAAAAAAGCAGTCTTTGCCGAATGCATTTCCTTAGCAAGCAATAAAAAAAGCAGTCTTTGAGCAATGTATTTCCTTAGGGAAAGATATATGAGGTTACGTGTAAGTGAAGTGTTTTATATATAGGCTTTTTTTCGCTAGGTTGATTGCTCATTTTTTCTGTACGCTTAATCAATACCTGGTGAATGAAAATATACCTATGTGCCAACATAAAAATAAATGTTGAATTAATTTTAAAATGATAAGTCTATAGGGGACTCAGTACCCAAATTGCTTTTTTTTTAATTTAAACTCTGATCAGCATAAAAAATTGTTGAATAAATATGTTTTTAGTTCTAAACCAAAGATTTTATGAAAAACTTTTAACTACTTAGGTTATAAGTTAGAATTTTTTTTACAGTTTTCTTCTACTTCATATTTTTTCAGTGATTTTTTTTGTATGCACCGTTGAATCATTTTTAATAACTTTAGGGATTGAATTTTTTAAGCGAGGCTTAGTTTCGAAGAAAAAATACTTTAGTGAATAAACACTCAAATATCATGAAGAAAAAATAAAAATCAAACTTTTTCATTATATTAAAATTAGTACGGGTATGTTTCCGAATATTAGGAACTGAATAAAATCGATTTCAAAAGTTATATGTTTGTGGAACATTCAATGAAAAGTTAGAATAAAATTGATTTTTATGTGACAAATATTTCTTGAATTATTTTGAGTCTTTGGGAAAACATTTTAGAGCATTTAAATAGAATTTTAAGAGAAAAAATACAAAAAATATTTCGATATTTTCATCGATTTGGGGGTACTAAGTCCCCTTACATAGTTGACAACTTATATGTTTTAAATGCACGGCAAACATGTGAATACGATTCTAAATTTACAATTATCAAATTGACATCAACCCATACCAGTTTTCTGCCTGTGGAGGGTATTATGGGGGATAAGACACCTCTGATTATGAGTATTTTGTACCGAATTCCAGTACCTGAAGTGATTTGGCGATAGAAGCTACACTGTAAAAAAAACCCTGTTTTTACAGTTAAATACCATATTTTTTACAGTTAAAAGCTGTTCTTTAGAAAAACAGTTTATAACTGTTTTTATCCTCGTTAACATGACTTCACACTCACAACCCATCAAACGCACCTGCCCTTCGGGAAATTTGAAGACATGCAAAGAGTCACGTGATTGAGATCATCGTTCTGATTCGTTCCCGCGCAATGTTTTTCTGTAGCGTTAATGTTTATTAACTAACTTTGATTTAGTTGTATTGACTTTATTTGTAACTGTTTTGTGGCGGTCAGCACAAACACCCAATACTAGCCCTCGTGACTGAGTAATTACTTTGTCGCAGACGGTTCAGTATTGGGCTCGCACGCAAGAGGTTCCTGGATCAAAATCGGTCCCGGTCCTTACCTCTTCTAGGAACCTCTTGCGTGTGAGCCCAAAACTGAACCGTCTGCGACAAAGTAATTACTCGGTCGTGAGGGCTAGTAATTGGGTATTTTATTTTAGCAGGGAGAAACTATTAAATTAACGGGGAAAATCTGAAATTTCAACAGGGAAAAAATTTTAAATTAACGGGGGCAATTTATTAAATTAACAATTTCTCCCTGTTAAAATGACAGTTTTCCTGTAAAAAAATTACTGTTTTAAACTGTAAAAAACAGTTATTAACTGGCGTTAAAGTTGACAGTTTTTAACTGTATAAACAACAGGTTTTTTTTACAGTGTACCCACGATGCCGGAGAGTCAATTTCTATCTCATTCGGCACAGAGGACAGCACTACTAACACATATTTCCTCGATTCTACTACTTAAAGAACCTCGTTGTATTAATTCAATAAATAAATTGTACACTGCAAAGGAATATTATTATTTAGAGTACACAAAATACCTATGAAGTATTCTACATAATATGGATCTTAAGGGGATACGGTACCCAAAAATTGGTCAAAATATCGATTTTTCAGTTTTTAGTTCGTATTATTCACAATATCTTTCTGAACATTTACTGAAAGTTTCATAATGATATCTTCTGTAGAAAAAAAGTTATTAAATATTTTCTGGAGTCATTCCTATAAGTTTGAATACGCATTTCGTCTGCTTTCAACCTTTTTCTCTGTTTTGCATTTTCCAATTCTTGTTTTTAATAAATCCCTAAGGCTTTTTTGCTAATTAAGTTTGAATTTTGAAATTTTTAACCAGTGTTTTTATATAAATGGTTCACAAAATTGTGCATGGAATAAGGTTTACTATGTATAGTTGTTATTTTAAAAAACGGTTGAATTCAATAATTTGTAATTTTTTTTGGGATTTTCTGTATAAATGCATGTTACTTTTTAACTGTAGCTGATATTTTAAAATCCATGCACAGTTCTTAAACAAATAGTTCTAAAAACAAACTATACAAGTTTGGTGGAGTCATTCTCAAAATTGAAAGAAGAGTAACGTTTTTAAAAAGTTCAAAAGTTTGACTTTTTTAAAAAAATAAATGAAAAACTACTTGTAAATATTTGTTTTTATTGCTATAAAACCACTATAATTTACAAGTTTATGTTATTATTTCTAGAAATAATGTTTTGGGTACCGCATCTCCTTAAGTTATTTTTATTTGAGTTGGTGCCTTTCACCCTCGCTTGAGACTACTGCTCAGATTACTTTGTCATTAGTCATTCATTAAATAAACTGCGCTTTAAATAAATATACTTATTTAGGATACAAAAACTATTTATGAACTATTCTATTATTTGGTACAAATTATTTGAGTTCTCTATTTCAAATGTTTTGTAATTATGTAGTATTTGAAAAATATTTCTCATTTACTTGCAGTTTTCCCTAATGTCCGATATCCGAGCTTTGGTGCCATCAGAAGACATTGGCAAGTTCGACGAGCTTATTTATAGGAGGGAAATGCAGGCTTTAAAGGTAACTAATATCAAAACATCAACAAAAGTCAAACTTAATCATGCAAGTTGAAGGCGAATGAGCCCGATCGACCGCGGGTCTCCAAATCAATCTCCAGTCTCTGTGCTAATCCAATGAAAACAAAAACTCTAAGCCACATTTCTCGGGTTGTATTGAATGTTTAACGCAAACGGTTTTTTTATATGATAAATCTAGCTGACTTACAGGTCTTTATAATCCCACTTTTTGAAATCGGTTCGAATATATATGTTATATATTGTACAAATCTTTATAAAGTTATAATATTAACCACACAAATATCTATAATATTCTAATATTCAGTTCTTTCTTAATAACTTTCAGTTAATGTCTTGCCGATCCATCGAACAGTTCCCACGTTTCAATCGGCGTCAATACATGCTTTTCCCACAGAAATGGCAGACTTAGCATACTTTGTTTTGACTTTTGATCCACTCTTCTCATGACCATTAAAAAAGTCACTTTTTAATTCGACTTCGAGATGAGAAGTTGTGTGTTTTTTGGCGTGCCGAGAGAGCTTCGGCTCCTACCCCGTTTTTCACAAACTCTAAAATAGGCTTTCTTTATGTAATAGAATATCATCTACTACACATGAGAGTATAATTCTTATTTAGTTAATCTAGAAATGAAGGAATATTGGACGTCCAAAGAGTGGTTTATTGTAAAGAAAGCATATTTTAGAGTTTGTAAAGAACGGGCCGGAGCCGCAGCTCGGCACACCAAAAAGCACACAACTGTATAACTCGAGGTCTAATAGAAAAGTGCGTCACAGCTACAGATTATTATTGTTTGTTCTTAGATTGACCAATCAGGGTTGATCATGAATTATGAGAGAGGTTTAAGGCCACAGTAAAATATTTGATGATTAAACATTTTCTGTGGGAACGGTTACTTGGTGCGACTCGATGACGCTGTTGTTGGGATGTTAAAGATATTAATTAATAAGTGTTATTAAAGATATGTGAAAAAGGTAATTTAAGTTATTAAGTTTAATTTGGGTACAAAATATAAGATTTTGAGGGGGTTAACTTATAATATGTCATATATTTTTTAAATTTTTAACAAATAATTTTACACAAAATATTCGGACCTCATTCGCCCTTAACGATTCTAATGGCTGATGAGTGATAGTGTATATTAACGTGTATAAGAGATGCCTGAGATAATCTCTTTCTGTGATAAACTAAAAACTGATGGCTTATATTAGCGTGTATGAGTAACCTGGGCACATTTGTTTTAGTTATTAACCTTCTGACTATGTAATCAGCATGAAATCGTCACACACACACACATAAATCCTATTTTATTCTGCTGTTTATTTTTGAAAAAACTTTGTACCAATACTTTCTATTTATTTTTAATTTTTATAGCAAAATATGTGTATAACAAACTAAACTTTACTTCAAAATGCATTTTGTCTGGCCACCCTAAGTATAAGCCAAACGTTTCGAAAGTAAGCGCAATGCTTTTTTCAAGTATTCAATTCAAGTATTTTGTTTGAAGTCGAAATATGCTTCTGAAATGTTTCATATGGTATCCGATCATATTCCTTTTGCTTTTATCCACTCAACAAAATCCTTTTCTGGATAAATTGTCACTTGAATGAACAAACCCATCAAACTGTTGGGCAGCTGACAAGTAGAAAAATATAGCTCGAGTAAACAGGTTAGCATCCAAGTGAGGGTAAGTGTTGACATTTTGAGACTGTTAGGATAAAAACAGCAGAAAATAGATTCTTTACTTGTTTGACTGAATTGTTAGGTCTATATATAAAGCAACTGGCTAAAAGTTTCTGCTTTTAGGATCTATTCAGATCCTTTTTTTGAAATGATTTTTGCGGGACTAAACCGTCTAAAGGATACGGACGTATTTTAAGTGTCTTTTATCCCTCAGAGGGATATTTTAACAGAATTTAAACTTTTGTTAATTGACAAATTGAAAAATAACAGCAATTATGTTACTTGGACGGTTATTTGCATAGTTTTTGATTGGTCAACGCTTCGAAGTATTTGGCGGAAAATGTCATGAAACGTCACAAACTTTATATTTTAAATTTTTGTCAATGTATGCCCCAGGTGATCAATTACACCAAACTTATACACTTAAAATGAAAAAAAGAGGAAAAAACTCGTTGGGCATCAAATCAGTTTTAATCTGTGAAGGGGATACGGTACCCAAAAATTGGTCATAGTATCGATTTTTCAGTTTTTACTTCTTATTATGCACCAATATCTTTCTGAACATTTACTGAAAGTTTCATAATGATATCTTTTGTAGAAAAAAAGGTATTAAATATTTTCAGCAGTCATTCCTAGTAGTTTGAATACATATTTCGTCTGCTTTCAACCATTTTTCTCTGTTTCGCGTTTTTTCAATTCTTGTGTTTAATAAATCCCTAAGGCTTTTTTGCTAATTAGGTTAGAATTTTGAAATTTTTAACTTGTGTTCTTAGATAAATGGTGCACAAAATTGTGCAGGGAATAAGGTCTACTATGTATAGTTTTTTTTAAATGTTGAATTCAATAATTTGTAATGTTTTGTGTGATTTTTTGTGATTTTCAGTATAAATGCATGTTACTTTTTAACTGTAGCTCACACTTTAAAATCCATGCACAGTTCTTAAAAAAATAGTTCTAGCAACAAACTATAAACGTTTGGTGGAGTTATTCTAAAAATTGAAAGAGGAGTAGAGTTTTTAAAAAGTTCAAATTTTTGACTTTTTTTAAAATAAATGAAAAACTACTTGTAAATATTTTTTATTGCTAGAAAATGTTAATTTAGAGTGAACATTATATAAAACCACTATAATTTACAAGCTTATGTTATTACTTCTAGAAATAATGTTTTGGGTACCCATTATCGAACTCCGTATCCCCTTAATACGGATACCCTACTAATTTCACGAGCTTTGACGAAGTGTCTTAATCTATGTAAATCCTATCGACTGACTAATAGTCTGACAGATTTTATGCATACTTGAGAGGGATGGTCAGTACCATAGACCTAATGCACTGATTTTAAAATGCTAACTTTTGTGAAAGTATTAGTTTGTAATGTAAGTGTTTTTTATTAAGAGCTCTGAAAAAATTGTTTATTTCGCAGTCACACAGCAATGCTTTCAGAAAAGTTAGAATTTTAAAACTAATGCATTTTCTCTAGTCTAATTATTACATGCAAAATTACACTTTCTGTAGTACAAGTCATGTATGGTGTGTTAAAAAAAATGGTTACAACAACAACTTTTATAACATTACATGAAAACAATTAGAGGGATTGTTAAACTACACATAATGAAACTAAACAAACAAACAAAAAAAAACTTAACGAAACGAAATATTTGTAACTTTTCAAAACTTATGTATTTGGGTATAAATAGCAAGCCTAAATAAAATATCGAACTAGTACTTCGTACCATACACTCTCTAGAGGATGAATCCTAGACACTCTAGGTATATAACCCAACAGCTGAACAACACTCTTACCCTAACACTTTCACGGGTAAGCTGTCACTTGAGTGGCCAGCTTAATTTACCTGTTGATCCAAGGATAAACTGCTATGACTGATAACTGGCAATTCGCGGATTAGGGTATGAAAAGGGATACGTTATTTTAGGGGAAAATTAGTACAATGTCTCTTTTTTTTAATGTATTTTAGAGGTCCACTTATTTTTTTTTAATTCACGGTGTGCTTGTTAATTCAAAACTGGGAGAGTGGAAATATAATGAAAATAGGTCAGGTTGAGGGGTACGGTCAAAATTTCAGATTTTCTTTTTAACGTATAATCACTAAAATGTATAGATGTGGTTTTTTTTAAATATCTGAATATGTGGCTAGTTTTGCCTGGGTCAGAATTTACATCAATGTAACTTTGTTATCATTGTAAAATGCCAGTATTTCAAATGCCGATTTTCAGCTTTAAGGTTAATTTTCCAGCTCAAGTATAGCATTTATCTGAAAATAATTTTATGTATAAATAAAAATGGAATATCCGTCCAATGTAACTCAATTTTGACAACTAAAACTTTTAAGCTTTTAACCTAAATGCAATATTTACGGGTTTTTTTTTTAGATTTTAAAAATCTTTTCATATTTGTCCATTTATATTTTTAAAGAATGCTTTTGGACTATTGTGGTGAACTGACATGTATACAAAATCATAGAAAATCTCAACCTTCCAAGAAAGAAGGAAACGTAAACCTTACTGCTGAAAATTGGTGGTTTGGAATATTGACATTCGAAGCTGGCAACATTTATATTATATTAAGTCTACATAGATGACAAATATACACATCTACGTAGATATCAAAATTTACATAGATGACATTTTAGGTGTGACAGGAAAGGACTTGGAAGGTGTACAGACTTGAAAATAAAGTGGCATTTCAAGTATAACAATTGTATCTGAAGCTCTATTAAAAAACCTTTAAAACTAATAGGATTATTTTTCTTTTAGAGTAACGAAACCATGAAGTTACCTGTAGAAATTCATACCGAGCATGCTGACAGTCGTGTTTCACCACCCGTAAGTAAAAATTTTCTAAATATTTGCTATAAACACATTTCTTATATTATTATAAGCATATATCAACACTAAGAAAAAAAGTTATATTTTGAAAAAATGTTCTTGAATGCTGGTTTGCATAGTAGAGGAAAAACTTTTGCAAATCCCAATATATCAATCTATATCTTCAAATTTATCAAAATGTAGAAGTATATATGTACAAGCTTTATAAAACTAAATTGCAAATATTTTAAATGTTTTTATTTTAATTATTTATGTCGATTCCTATGCTTAAGTGTTTCTTCATTAACCATACAGATACAAATAAAAACACAAAATTTTTATCAGCACCAATTTGAATACAGGGTGTCCGTAAAAGAATGCCCGAGTTTTAATGGTATATTACAGGAGTTTATTTTACACTAAATATAACAAATCATACATGACATTGAAGGAAAACTAACCTAGTTTTTCGTATAAGTGCTCAATGTGTGCGCCTTTAGTGATACGGCACACATCCAAACGGAAATGCAATTCTTCCCATACTGTCTGCAGCAAGTCCGGAGTAATGGAATGGGGTAGGGGTGGAACGTAGACCCGATCTTTTACGAAGCCCCAAAGGAAGAAATCACAAGGCGTGATGTCAGGTCACAATTTGAAACTCGGACATTCTTTTACGGACACAATGTATTTCGACGATCAAATGACAAAACTACCAATGTGCAAATTCTAGGGATTAGTGGTTTTTGAAAGTGGCTGGCTTATCAGTATCCAATTTTCCATCCCTATGGTTTTTTTGCACATTCGTGGTTTTGTCATTTGACCGATAATATATATTTCCGTAGGCTGAAATTCTGCGAAACCTATCACCCCGTAACACTTTCCGAGCCTCCACCAGACGGCGCCAGCAACAACAAGATAAACACCATCTAACGGTGCCTGAACATCACGACCATCCTGATGACTTGCATACACCGAGTGAAGATAGCGGGGTAGACCTACCCAACGGCGCCATTTTCGGTCATGGGAGCAGGAAAGGAAGCAGGTATTACAATAATACACTATTAAACTACTACGGTTGGTGTGAACAGATTTTTTTCAGTGATTAAATTTTCGACTATGAAATCATCATTAAATTTTAATAATTTAACCTTTTATTTACTTTGTTTTAGTTTGAAAAAATTTAAAAGGAGACTATTTGTTGTACTGCGAAATGCAGTACGTTTGATCAACCTTATTATAATATCCCTTTCCGACCGAGCTATCACGATCGTGCGGGTATAAAAGAGAATTTTCAAGCTCTTCAAAAATATTGATACCGAAGCAGCTGACTTGTACCATTCGTTATTTGTATAAAAAATGACTTTGTTTTTAAGGAGTTGCTGGCATTGATGCTGTTTAAGGAAACTTTTTCGATAAAACTGTTAAATTTAGTCTCATAAATTTAAATCAGCGCCATCTGATAGCCGGTCTTAAAGGATAGGTTGGGTGATAAAACTAAGATGACACTCTGCGTTTTTTAATGACATTTCATGAAGTCTACTTCTAAAGTAATTAGATTTATATTAGAGATTAATCATGTGGATACAAAAAAATTTACACTTTCTGCAAAAAAAGTTTAGAAAATCCAAAATATTAAAAAAGTGTTGGTTTTAAACACTTTGGAGTAAAAATGCAAAAATGCTCAAGAATACTGTCATTTTCAATGCTTTGTGAAAAAGACATATAAACACAATACACCCATTGTTACTTTTGTCAAAGAATATTTCTTACTTCCTATCTGTGCAAACCTGCTACAATATACGTTTCTGATGCTCCCTTCGAAGTGACATCTCAGCTTTGGATTGTTAAAATAGTAAGTGTGTCTTTCGATGGTCCCTGTAAAATTCAGAGAGTGTATGTGTATTGGAGGTGTGGAAATGTTGTAAGCTAAAGACAGCCTTATGTAACTTTTTTATTAATTTATTTTCTAACTAAACAAAGATTTAATTAAATCGAAATGACTTTTCTTCGTTTTTATTGCCTATCGACTCAGCTTTATTTCTCTCTGTCACCATAAAAGTAACTACTCTAACAGCCAGGTTTGTCACAGTTACGTCGCTGCAACGTAATTTTTTGTCGCTCTAGGTCACAGTCGCAATGTGACAAGTATGTGACATCACAGTGATATCGCGTAAGTCGCCGTCACAATGTGACTGGTATGCGATATCAAAGGGATGTCACTATGGGATCATGCAGTGACATCATATTGTGACTTTGTATGTGATATCACAGTGATGTCATCTAAATCCCAGCCAAAATGCGACATTGCTGCGATATCATCGATATCCATGTTACGTAGAAGATACGTAACAAAAGCGGATATTCAACTTCTATGTGACAAAAAGTGACTTTGAATGTGACATCACAGCGATCTTCAGTGACTTGTATGTGATATCGCTTTTCGTCACATACTCGTATACATGGCTGTTAGGGTAACTATTACAGTCCCCCCCCCCCAAAAAAAAAAAAAAAAAAAAATTAAGAAACAAAAAAAAGTTTATCATTTCGATTTATTTTAATTTTTGTTTAGTTAGAAAATAAATTAATAAACAAGTTACATAACGCTGTTTTTATAGATTACAACATTTTCACATCCAAAATACGCACACTTCTTTTTTGCTTCACTTCCCCTTTTTGTCCTCCGATAACGATCGTAACGCCATCTCGCGGCACCAGATGCGTGGAACAAAGTCTGAAGTTTACTGAGATCTTTAAAGGTTGTCAGTTCCCAATAGAGCTAATGCATTAGTTTTAGATTTCAACAACTTTCTCAGAAGTTGCTTTGCCATGTATGCCTTTTTCCCAGGTTAAGGGAAATCACGAAAAACATCCAAATGAAACAAATTGAAACGAAAATGTTATCTTAGTTATTTATTATATATTTTTTGAATTTTTAAATGCACCAAATGTCCCAACAGTTGGCAGAACACTATTTTAAAACTTTATAATTCCTACATTAAATAACTGGATGTTATTTTTTACAATCTGGTTTTTGAATTGATGTTATATGATCCCATACCTTTGGTGAAAATGGGATAAAATGGACATTTACCCAACTCTTTTGCAAAAGTGTGATTTCAAAAACTATTGCATTAGCTCAAAGGGAACTGAGAGTCCCTCTGGCAAAAAGTTTTCGGCCAACGAGAAGTTTATGGCAGTATTGATTATTAACTTTTAACAAATTTTCTAAAACATACTTAAAAATCAGCGTTGAGGTAATGATATAAGTTTACTATTTTACCTACTTTTGTATCCCGATACCTGTAATTGGCCGTCGTCCCCTCTCAGCGGGTATATATACACTATAAGCAAATGAAAACAGTGCCTAATCCGATACATTTCATTACTGAGAAAATAACTTAGGTCTTAGGGTCCCGGGCTCTTGCTCTATTATCCTTTAAGATTCAAATCTATTGAAAACACTGAAGCATGCTCGGTCCCTCGCAACCACATATGATTCGTCAATTAAAGCAAAAATAATGATTTTGATCAGAAAGGAATATTTTTGTAAAAATGATGAAAAAAGCAATTAAAAATCAAGCTTTTTTGACAGTAAACAGCTGTAAAAAGGTTTTACAAATAGGCAATCTAAAGCTATTCAAAGCAAATCCAAATCTATTAAGGGGGACCATACCCCCAAAAATTTTCAAAAATGACATTTAAATGTTTTTATTGTTTCTTAAAATATGAAATCTTAGCTTTTCAACGATATCTTACATTAAAAGTTTCGAGTACAGGAAGTATTTTTAATATTTTTTTTTAAACAAACGTTGTTTAGGTAAAATCCAGTCATGTTTTATAGGTAAGAAACCAATATTGTTTACTTTAAACGGTTATATCTCCAAACTTACTTTTTCAATGTTCATGTACCTTTTTCTCAATCTACTGTAGGTATCAGCATGAAATTTTTTATACGTATTTGAGAAGTTTGTTTCTAAAACCTGCTGGAGGGATTTGACTAAAAATAACTTACTTTTTTTCTTTTTAATATTATTGATGTTTTTAGGTAAAAAAAATATGTAGTTTCACTTAAAAAATTATTATTTAAAAACTAAACAAAATTTTTTAAAATTCCTCCAGTAAAGTATAGTTAAACATCCATTTAACAACTGGTAAAAATTTCATTAAAAAGTATCAAATAGATTTTGAGAAAAAAGTACATAAAATAGGTCATTTTAACACGGGCTTCAATGGAGGGCTCCGGTCCCCCTTCACCTCTTTAGACAAAATATTTTTAGACATCCCAGCTTTGTCAAACTTACACACACAACAGACTCCCCGTTTCTCCATTTCTGCGTATTGTGACAAGTCGATGTATTCTTGGCATCTGGAAAATCTGTAGTGAAATATAAAGCAAAAAGCTTTCAGTAGATATTTCTGGAAATCCAAATTCATTTTTGATAAAAAATTCGGGATTCTGAAGAAACTGGGATTGGTTTTGTCAATCCTTCAGAAGATCAGTTTCATATCTGGTGTATTCATTTTTTTTAGTATATAAGATATCATTCCTATATAGAACCTTGAAGAATAAAAACATTTTTGGATATTTAAACCTTTACTTTTTTTATATAAAAATAAGTTTGTTACAAAAAAATTTATACGAATACTTGGATTTGTTGAAGGGAAATACCGATCAACTAAATAAAGAAAAAGAAGCACTACCGTCAAATGGGATAACTTTGGCCCTGGACAGAAACTTTGGCCCAAGTTTTTTGTACTACGATATAGCAAATACGCAGTTAAGAATTTTGAAGTTTCGTAGTCTTTTTACGGTGATTCTAGGCTTAAAAGGACAACGGTGGAGCCAAGTTTTCCCCTATCGGGAAATTTAGAACTAACTTTTTTCGAGGAATTCGTTCTCCCTTGTCGTCAAGAGCCTCTATACGAAAGAAATAGTAATTCCGCCTATTTGTTCGCTCTACAGAAACCCCAAGTACCGTCAGTTTAATTATGTAACCCTGAAATTAGGTTTTAACTGTGATATATTGTTTTGATAATATATTGCTGTATGTTGATATAAAATGCTTTGCTTCTATCTACGAGCGAAGAATATAACATGTTTGCCCCTTCAAAATATAATTAAATTTCGCAAACGATAACGATTAATTATTTCATTTTCGAAAGTTTAAAAGAAAATAAATAAAACTAGCCAAAATTAGTATGGAAACATTTAACATAAACTTAAATGCTGTTTTTGACGCTTTTTTCCCATGGTGATCACAAATATTGTGTGGAAGCGGTATAAATGACAGATTCCATTGCAAACCCTTCTTGTAACATTACCTTGTCTACCTGAACCTTGTACCTTACCTTTTTATCTCTGTACCTTGTCAAATAGACAGATTCTGTTACAAACCTATCTTGTCTACCCGTTCCTTGTCCCTTACCTTCTTACCTGTACTTTGTCAAAGTGACAGATTCTGTTACAAAACCAACTTGTAACGTTACCTTGTCTATCTGTACCTTACCTTCCTACAGCCATGTATATGTTATAAATCGATTGGTAACCTTAACTTAAGTCCTGGTTTATAAGAACACAAAATCGGCCGCTGAGCTGTGCGTCCAAATTTCCGCTTTCTTATTGGCCCTCGTTGTCACTTAACAGCGGCAACGCAAATAACGCTGAACTCAGCTTTCGTAAATATCGAATCAGTCATTTTTTTGATTTGAGCGTCCAAAACGTGTGAAATGTCCGATGTTTCCGTCTACTCGAAAGAGATAACAGTGGTCTTCGTACACTACGCATGCGTTAGATGAGGACGCATCACTAGACGTGAATTCTAACAAAACACTCAAGCGAAGATAAGCCGCTGATATCGCTAAGCAGGGCGTTTTTTAACGTCTTGACGTGAGTCGTCAGTCCTTACAAACCAGGGCTTTAGTCTACCAGTGTTTTGTACCTTACCGTCGAAGTGACAGATTTCGTTACAAACCTACTTGTTTTCAGGGTATCAACAGGCTCCAGAGACTCCATAACCCTGGACACCAAAGCACTGCAGCAGCAACATCAGCGAAAATCCAGCCCCTGCCGTCTCTGGCGCACCAGCCCTCGCACATCCAGACGTTCTTTAGACGCCATGACGACGACTAACCAAGCGACGCGGGTCAGACGCGCCACTTTTAGACGTCACTCCAGCGGAGGCGAAGGGGGCATGGAGGAAACCAGGAGGCGGCCGAGGTTTCTTTCTCATGACGATAGGAGGTGGTCGATTGGAAGCGAGATGGGGGATAATCAACCTTACGGAGTGGAAGGACACTTGGTGAGTCTTTTATATCAATTTGATGTTATATTCGACCAATTTGACTTCTTTTCGTGCCATCCTACATATTTAAACTGTTCATACAAAAGATACCAAATGAAATCCGTTAAAATTCAAACCTATTTATGTTATTCACTTAAAACCATGTAAAAAGGTGACGAAATCTTTATAGATATGTACTTAAAAACAATTAAAAAAAGCATCTGAAAACGTCACATAGGACAGTAAAAGCTTTTGGCAATTTAACAAATGTACGCAAAAGATCTTCAAACGTTTCTGCTCTGTAAAAGTTTCTAAAACGTAAAAATGTATGGGAACGCTTCAAATAAACTTAAAAAACCAAGGAAAATTCATACGAATGAGTACGGATCAAGCGCAAATAAAATTAATCGGGAATATAAGTAAAGAATAAGTAAAAAATATTACAAAACATAAAACATAAGGCGTTTTTAGACGTCATGGCAACGTCTAACCAACCAGTGATCGTTAAACGAAATACTTTTTGACGTCATTCAATAAGGAGGCGAAGTTAGAATGGAAGAAAAAAAAAGTGGTGACAAAACTATTTCTAGACATCTATCTATGACGACGTCTAACCAAGCGACGCGGGTCAGACGCACCACTTTTAGATGTTACTCCGGCGGAGGCGAAGGGGGCATGGAGGAAACCAGGAGGCGGCTGAGGTTTCTATCTCACGAAGACAGGAGGGGATCGATTGGTAGCGAGATGGCGGATAACCAACCGTACGGGGTGGAAGGACACTTGATGAGTCTTTTGTACAAATTCGATGTTGTATAATGGGTGGAATATTTTGTAGATAAATCTGTAGACTTTTAGATCTGTAGATATTAAATTTTTTAAATTAAAAACTAATTAAAAAATATTCACATAAAATCCACGTATGAAAACGTTATGGCGCGTGAAAACGCTACGAAAATTTTATAGATATAAGCGTAAAACGTTAGTTTAGTTTGAATTATCGTCGCACTAGAGCTACACGAGGGCTATTGGCGACGGGCGTCGTAATTTAGAAACACCGTAAAACGTTAAAAAGAGCATAGGAAAACATTACAAAGAATAGTAAAAGTTCATGGTAATTTAATAAATGCACGTAAGAGCCCTTCAAAAGTTTCAAAAAACGTAAAAATGCATTTCAATTCTGGAAACAACAGTAAAAAAAAACAGGGACATTTTGTACGAATGAGTATGGAACAAACGTAAATAAAATTATTCGGGAGTATAAGTTTCTTAAACTAACAAGAAAAAAATACTCAAAAACATCCAACCAAAACACACCTCTTTATAGACGTCATGGCGACGTCTAATCTATCGAGCTTTTCTTTCTTTCTCTGTTCCAGTAAAAATTCTGTCAGTGTCTGTCTTACTTGACGAAGGTTTATAAGCGGGTCTCTGATCAAGCACACAAACCGGAATATACATGTACCATTCCATTCCATTCTATCGAGCTTTAGACGAAACACTTTTAGATGTCATTCAATCGTATTGAAGGTGGCATGGAAGAAGAAAAAAGTGGTGGAAAAATCATTTCTAGACGTCATAACCAAGCGACGCGGGTCAGACGCACCACTTTTAGACGTCACTCCAGCGGAGGTGAAGAGGGCATGGAGGAAACCATGAGGCGGCCGAGGTTCCTTTCTCCTGAAGAGAGGAGGAGGTCGATTGGGAGCGAGAAGGGGGATAACCAGCCGTATGGGGTGGTAGGACACTCGGGGTGGTAGGACACTCGGGGTGGTAGGACACTCGGGGTGGTAGGACACTCGGGGTGGTAGGACACTCGGGGTGGTAGGACACTCGGGGTGGTAGGACACTCGGGGTGGTAGGACACTTGGGGTGGTAGGACACTTGGGGTGGAAGGGCACTCGGGGTGGTAGGACACTCGGGGTGGAAGGGCACTCGGTGTGGTAGGACACTCGGTGTGTTAGGAAACTCGGTGTGGTAGGACACTTGGGGTGGAAGGACACTTGGTGTTTTTTTTTGTATCAATTTGACGTTGTAATTGGGGCTTTGCTTGTCGCTTTAAAGTATTTAACAAAACAAAGTTTAAACGAAACATAGCCATGACATCTTTTTCAAATTGAAATTTAATTATAAATTTTGGTCACATAAAGCCCGGTGAAAACGCAAGAGACATTTATGAATATGTGGATAAAAGCGGTAAAAAGAGTATGGGAACACTTTACAAAGAATTGTAAAATGCTTTTGATATTTTCACAAATGTAAATAAGCTTTTTAAAAGTTTCTACTCTGTAATAGCTTCACAAAAGTAAAAATGCATAAGAACGCTAGAAACAAATGCAAGAAAAGACAGAGGAACATTCGTAAGAATGATTCAGAATATATGTAAAGTATGAGAAAAAGAGTACAAAACATGAAACCGAAAAACATTTTTGCTTTAGACGTCATGACGCCGTGTAACCTAGCGACGAGCGTTAGACGCGCCACTTTTAGACATCATTCTAGAGGAGGCGAAGGTGTCATGGAAGAAAACGGTGCCGAATTTTTTTTTTCGAATTGTAACTGGAGGTGGTATATTTTCAGTAGAGTGTGGAAGATTACAAGCCAAACGTAGTTGAAGAACATTTAGTAAGTATGTAAGTGTATATAATAATTAATTGGTAACTATCAAGTTTATTACTCTTTACTAACTCAAATATAAGTAAAATATAAAAAAAATATTAACAGAATAAATGTAAAAGTTAAATAAACTTAAGCGTCATTTTCAATTTCGCAATCGTAAAATGATGTAAAAATTGCTATTGCTGTTTAGAATATTATGTTGAAAACATCAAAAATATACGTAAAAAACGTATAAAAAGTTTGAAGGTTCTAGGAAACACCACAAACCAATTTAAAACAATTATTTACAAACGTAAATTATTAGGAAACTTTATAAACAAGAAGTTCATAAAGAACTAAAATAGCCTACTTTCCTGTTACTTAAATACTTACTGAAGTTCTAATCGGGAAAAAAACTAGGTTCCTAAAGTAAATATCATCAACAGCCGTTTCTACACTAGATTTATACACATTAGAAAAAAAAATCGAAACACAGCACCCAGCTATAATTTAAACTTCTAAAAGCCAAAATGAACTATTTTCCTTAATATTCGTTCGCAAATTAATTAAATATTATTTATCATCTGCTCGTGATTTATTTGTAGTTCGACGAATAAATATTTATTAATAACAAAAGTAATGAAACTACTCCGAACTGCATTAAAAAACAAGAAATGTAAATTAAAACTAAGCATAATTGCATGCAAAAGTATGCCTTGCCGCTTTCTTGGTAGATAATTAATGAATAATCAAAGAATCAAATTGTTCTACATTTTATGACGTCATTCCAAACTGATTCATGAAAATATTATTTTGCTTCAAATATGTTTAAATAAATTTTCTCATGCCATTGTTGATTTGGCAACAGTGATTTAAATGACTCAAAATTGAATTTCAATGCTAATTCAATGGGAAATTCGCCGACAGATAGTAGATTTATGTCCGTCCGGACGTACAGACAGACGGACAAAAAGTATGAAAGTTGGGTATCTGAGGTCATAGCTTTCTAACAAAAAAAGAATTTTTAAGATCTGATGATTAGAACCGATTTTGGAAGGGGGGTACAGACAGACAAACGGACAGACAGGCGGACAGACAGACGAACAGACATACGAACAGACAGACATACGAACAGACAGACAGATGGACAGACAGACAGTTGGACATCAACCGCATTTCAATACCTACAGTGATTTAAATGACTCAAAATTGAATTTCAATGCTAATTCAATGGGAAATTCGCCGACAGATAGTAGATTTATGTCCGTCCGGACGTACAGACAGACGGACAAAAAGTATGAAAGTTGGGTATCTGAGGTCATAGCTTTCTAACAAAAAAAGAATTTTTAAGATCCGATGATTAGAACCGATTTTGGAAGGGGGGTACAGACAGACAGACAAACGGACAGACAGGCGGACAGACAGACGGACAGACATACGAACAGACAGACATACGAACAGACAGACAGATGGACAGACAGACAGTTGGAAATCAACCGCATTTCAATACCTACAGTGATTTAAATGACTCAAAATTGAATTTCAATGCTAATTCAATGGGAAATTCGCCGACAGATAGTAGATTTATGTCCGTCCGGACGTACAGACAGACGGACAAAAAGTATGAAAGTTGGATATCTGAGGTTATAGCTTTCTAACAAAAAAAGAATTTTTAAGATCCGATGATTAGAACCGATTTTGGAAGGGGGGTACGGACAGACGGACAGACGGACATCGACTGCATGTCAATACCTACTTTTTCATTTTTTTTAATTCTTTCGAATTAAAAAAAGAAAAGTAGGCTAAAAAAGCATTACGCATCTAAAGCTGTTTCTAAAAAACATACAAATAAAAATAAGTAAGAAAAATTCAGACCCTCGCACATCTAGATTTAAATCATGGACTTTCACAAAAGTAAATACTTAACATTTTAAAATAAAACTTAAAGAAGTAGATTCATTCCAATACCTGAAACTCAACACAACTTTAATCTCTTTCAATAATGACTCACAAAGTTAATAAACCATATTTCAAGAATTTTGCAAACCCACAAATCCAAATGTGCGAAGCAAGCATTTTATTTTTTCATTGTTACGAATACAATCAAATTTCATTTTCTATCAGTATTTCAAACTTCCAGCAAAATCTTCAAAAAATGCGGAGAAATTTCTATTTTAAAATGAGAACTAATTCTACTGAAAGAACCAGGGGTCTTGATCAAAAGATTATTAATTTCTTTCTTATTTTCTTTGTAAGATAATTTAGGATAGATAACTAAGTCTGGATGAGTATAAGAGTCTTAATTAACATAATGTTTAATAGCTAACAATATTTTTTTCTTCTTTTGAGATGGGTTGAATGTAGGCTATTTTAATATTTCAATGGGCTTGTTTCATGTGGGATCTGGCAACAGCTCTGCGGTCTTGTTTTCAATTTTCTCGAATTACTTTTGTTGATATTCGAAATTGAGTTTTTTAGAATAAGTTATTTTAGTTGTTTTTTTTTAAAATTACAACTTCTTGCTGTGCTGTTGGTTGTTTTAATCATTTATCAAGGAAAACTTGCATTGAAGGAAGTTGGAATTAAAAAAAATAACAACTAAAATATTCTTAGAAAACTCAATTTGGAATACCAAGGCAAAAGTAATTCGAGAAAAATGAAAACAAGACCGCGGAGCTGTTGCCAGATCCCTCGTGAAACAAGCCCATTGTTAAAATAATGTTGTTTTTTATTGAGACCTAGAATTTCGGTAGTATTTCAGAATTTTTCCGAATTAAATTTAATTTGGGTTAAAATGTGGTGATATTATATCGAATGTTGATTCGAAAAGGTTTTTTTTATTGGTCAGTAATAGAAAAACAAAATATTTTTTACCGAATACATCGGAGTATTCGCAACCGTTAGTAATATTGATTTCTATTGATCTTAATATGTTTAATTTTTCGTAAAATAGTTTATATTTCTATATTCAATATTTATCTATAATGAATTAGTTTCATCGTATACAAACACAACTAAATTGAACAGTAAGAGTTTCAAAAATATACACACTTACAACACAACTGAATCTACGACTTCTATAATCTACTAATTTTTGAGTCTATAATCAAATTTTGCATGGCATACTGTAGTGGAATCGTGAACCAACTACGCACTTCCATACCACGGCAGTAAAACCTTGAAAAATGAAATCATCAGTAAAATTCGGCCAATCCTCTTACGCTACCTGCGTTCCTATGATGACTAAGCTCCTTACGTTTCTCTTTCTCTTTTTTTTTTCAAACAAAACTTGCATTTTCAATACGCATATGTAATTGGTGCACTTCCGTGGTGGCTATAGAAAACGTTTTACTTAAGCTACTTATATTATGTTTAAAAAAATATATTTTTTAATGTTCAGTTAGGTATTGGAAATTTAAAGATTTCGGTCCGTCTGTCCATTTGTACTATTCTAAAAAACATATTTCTTTTTGTTTGAGGGAGACCTATATTTTATACCTTTGTTTATGTTCGCTTGTCAGTCAGTACTATGAGAATATCTGTATACGTTATACTAACAGGAAAATAGGCTATTTTAGTTCATTTAGAACGGCTTGTGCAACTGTAAAATATTTTCAGCATGATCATTGGAGCAAATAACGCATACGGCGTATAAAGCCACAAAAAAGAATTTTATTCCGAAAAAGTAAACGAAGCCATGGAAATATTGAGTACTGGGCAATAGAGAAGTGG
Source organism: Oedothorax gibbosus (assembly GCA_019343175.1). Classification (NCBI taxonomy): domain Eukaryota; kingdom Metazoa; phylum Arthropoda; class Arachnida; order Araneae; family Linyphiidae; genus Oedothorax; species Oedothorax gibbosus. The sequence goes on along the minus strand of JAFNEN010000960.1, from coordinate 22,832 downwards.
AGTGGGACCGAATACATGCATCATCGGCAACTTAGGCCAATTTGAATTTACTATCGTCAAAAGTCGCCAATGAACGGGCTGGAACTTATATTTAAGTTATACTTTAATAATGAAAGAAAGAGTGTGTTTGTCTGTGGATCGTGAAAGACCTACTTATACTGCTCGAAAAAATTCGAAATTTTTAATATAGATTCCTTGTAATACCTACGTGTGCACCTGAGGCTTAGTTTTTTCATATTTAATTTTACGATTTTTTAATTAATATATTTATTTACAAAAATACGTCCTCCACTTGAGAGTGAGAGACCGGAACTGGGGCTTGAAAACACATGGGTCGGGCCGAAACAGGGGCTTGAAGTCATCCGTAGATAAACATGAAATCCATTGAGAAGAGTCGTTAAAAAATTGACACAAATTCGATTTCTACTTTTAATTTTCAATTTGAAAGAAACTTTAGCGCGAGCAAAAATTAAGTATAAACACGAAATATCAAGAGGTTTTAATTTGTAGGATTGTTATTTGACTATCATTATTTAATATCATTTATTGATTGTAGAATGATTACCACATCTGGGTTGTTAAATTATAAATATTGCCAAAAGTCGCCAATGAACAGACCGACCATTTTATTACAGCTGTGTCAAAAACAAATCACCGTTATTAAAGGTTAACCCGTGTGACGCCCGGTTTAGAAATCTATTATAACTAAAAAAACTAATTTTGGAAACCAATGTATTTCAAAAACGGGTGCAGCACACATTAAAAGAAAGGTAGGTTAGTTTACAAATGTGTCCAATCAGCAATCACCATGCGTGATACATTTTATTAAGTGGGTTTTCTTTTATTACCCATATATGTAATCAGCCAGAATTTGGAAAACTAATTATATTTACAAAACATAAATTTTCCCTTCTTATTTTTATACGCAACACATCATTTTTCATTTAATCGTCATGTTTCAGGTCTTGAGTGGCAACAGAACTGCGGAATTAAAATTAAAATCCTTCTGAGACCTTGATTATTGAATATCCAAAGAGTTCTATAGTAGGGTAGAGGAACGACTCGTACTGAGCTGCCATCGGCAGCCATGGCTCACTACGGAGCCCGAATAGAGTAGCAAAAGTGCTAGTTAATTTATAATTTTGATACTGAGAAAGGAAGTACACCCAGGGCAAAGGCGGGAATCGAACCCGCACCTGTTACAGAGCGCGGACTGCTAGCGTTATGGCCTGCGATCCAAACCACTCGGCCATCAGGCCCCACATGCCACCCTATATTGTCTCCGTGTTGGTCCATAGTGCTGTTGCCAGGTTCAGTCTCTACCCTACTGTAGAACTCTTTGTGAATATCTCGTTGAAAAAAAGTACTAATTGGAGGAAAATAAGGAATTAAAGCAGGGAAGAAATACGTCACTAGAACCGAGCTCATTAAAAACATGTGTTATTCAATGTTGAGTAAATACAAATTCAAATTTGAATACAGTAAGTCCGCTTATCTGAAAGGTAACGGCATCGGTTAATCGAATCCTGATTCGATATCGTCATCACTCTAGAAAGCAGGAGAAATAGCATGTGTTGCCGTCAAATCTAGATCGGCTATATGAGGAGATTATTGCGAGAGCAACTACAGGAGCGCCTCTCTTGTTAAGAGCGCAGGTGTTAAGAACAAAATTGGCTAAAAACATATGCATTGGAATAATCACTTGAAGTATATTATTTTTGTGTATTTCTTTATTTATGCGTTTATGCGTACACTTCATATTTTGGCAAAAAAAGTTTTTAAAAATTCCGCCGCCTTTCGGTTAAGCCAAATTTCGGATAACCGGGACTCTACTGTATAAATTATTTTTACAAAACTGAAGATATTTTTGAGTTATAAATTAAAAACGAAATATATCAACATTTCAAATCTTTCTACAATAGTTATTTACAACCGCACTACGCGAACGTTTTAAACATTTCTGATCATGGTAAAAATGAATTGCTTTCCAAACCGAAATATAAAAAGTACAAATCGGTGCAAAATCTTATTTCTCTATATTTTTTTAACAGTACATTTTTCCTTCACCTGTTTTTCTGGAAAATAATTTTACATATACTTGTTCTATAACCATATGGTCTTTTAGATAAACCAGAAATCCCTGAGAACTTTAATCATGAACAATTTTTCGCATCTCGTTTAAATTTAATCATAAAAATACTTTGTACAATATCAAGTGCCCAAATGTGATACCATATTTAGAACTTTAATTATTGTTAAAAATTCAATTTCAATTCATTAAGTACTTTCAATTACCTAATATGAAATATAAGGCAATAAAATTACTGCGATGACGTAGAAAATTGGAAATGGAAATGCGTTTTCTTCACGTTTTGGAGGGTGCTGATTCTGAAAAAGTGGTTTTTGAACATAAGTCCGTCTGAAACAACTCTTCAGCACGAACTAAAAGAGCTACTGAGTTTCTCTTCCTAGTACCCATCGGACGTCATAAAAGGTTTTTGAGAAAATCGCGCATGCGCATATGTTAGCTGGCATAGAACTTTCGAGGTTTCAAAGCTACTGAAATTACCTTATAGTGTATATAATTACTTTTAAATGCATGGATTTATATTGGCAATTGAAAGTCGTGTAGTGTTACACATCCCACGTTATTAGCGATTTTCTATACGAGTAGTGGGGCTGGGGAGCCCAGTCGGTTAGGCATTCGCCTTGCATGCGGAAGGTCCCAGGTTCGGGTCCGGGCATCGCCAAAATAACTGCCGACCTATAAACAGCCCGTGCAGCAAAAAATGTCCGACGATTAATACTCCGTGTAGAGGGAGTGCACGTTAAATATTCTCCAAAGTCCCGACGCTGCGAATTATGACGCCCGTCGCCAATAGCCCTCGTGTAGCTCTATTGCGACGATAATTCTAACTAAACTATACGAGTAGTTTCTAAAAAATGAACAGAATCACTATATATTCGTTCCCTAAAACCAACAACAACATCCTATTTTTTTTTTCACTTTGCTGCCAGAATCGTAACAGATTATTCCATTTGTTACGTGTAGTGATAGAAATATTCCATTTCGAATTTCTTTCAAGTGTGAGGGAAAGATAATGGAGAGTTTTAAAAGAAAACTATTTGGAGAAATAATATTCTCATGCGAAAAAACTTTTTAAAAGCATTTTCTCGAGTTTTGGTTTGAAAAATGAAAAGAACCAATTTCAGGTTTGGTTGGTTGGTTGGTAGACATATATATTCAGGTTTGTGTGCTTGGTCAGCGACCTGCTTATAAACCTTCGTCAAGTAAGACAGACACAACAGACAACACACACACACATAAGTGGATCCATCTAATTTTTAGAGACACAGGCCAACTAGAGGATCCCCAGAATTGGCTTGTCACCCCCAGAGGTATTGATTTGGTATGGGAACTTAGAGGACTTTCGGACCCAACAGATTTAACGAGCACGTACTCCGCATATACTCGGTAGGTCTTCAGTGGTACCGGGACTCGATCGCAGGACCTTCCGATAGCGAGACCGAGACGCTGACCACTAGGCTCCTACGGCCCAGGTTTGGTTTGAGCTGTGATTTTGATAAAAATAAAACATCATAGTTAATGTAATATGAATGGTAATTTTCTCTTTCAATGTTTTGTTTAAATCAAATGTCGGATTAAAAGAATGGTTAAAAGTATTGTTGTTTATCGGGACTATCTGACTCTTTATACTTCGATACAGAAAACATTGAGCTCTGTAAAGAGTTGGTTGGCGTGGTTGGTTTAGATGTTATGCCACAGGTGGTACCTTAGCAGGTTTTGTCCTAGATCACACTCCAAATAATCTATTAATTTTACGGGGAAAAACAGTTATTTACAAATATTGTTATTTTCTTTTAAGTTTTTTCTGTTAAAAACTGTTTTAATTAAAAACAACTTATTGTTAACAAACAGTTTTAACCACCAAAGATAACTCGATTGCTACCGAAAAAGCATTTCATGTGTTTGTAGAAACTTTGCGTGTCGAAACTGCTCAGTTAGCGAGAGCGTTGGACTGAAGATCTTAAGGCACGTGGTTCGAACCCCGACAGTGGCAGCTTATTAAACCTAGGTAGAAATACACAGCGTGGTCAAATAAAGTAAATATATTATTTCTGTAAATTAAACGGTATTTTTCTGGAACACCAGCAGACAGTTTTTTCTGTAAAAACGTACTTTTTTACAGTGTATTTTATGCTACAAATAACCTTTGCTGGACAAAAAAAAATCCAGCCATTACATGAAGTAGTTATACATAATTGGTGCTTATTTTACTTTCACATTTATACTTCACATTCTACAGGTATTAAGTTCAGACGCTGTTTATTTTAATTAGCGTCGTTTGTCTGTTTAATACAAAATATTTAGTTTCGTGACGCAAAGTTAAATCATGACTATGGTTTTCAATGATGGATTATCAGTTAATGTATTAACTAAACTAAAATGTTAAGACAATTGTATATAAAGTAAAGGGTTATTTGTTGCAGAACACAAAAATAGGAAAATAGTTTCTTATTGATCATGAAGATGGCGCTACAGTCAATAGGTTAATATCCAACATTCAAGCATTTTTGTTATCCATAAAAGATATATGAATATTTCAATATATTTTTCGATAGAGTTTTTAAAGGGAATATTTCTTATGATGTCACGCTCTCTATACTGCGATTTCATTGGTTGTTTCTTTTTCTTTGACAAAGTGTTAACACAAGCTCATTGGTTTTTTATAACGTCACGCGCCCCGAACTGCGATTTCATTGGTTGTTTTGTTTTCTTTGACAAAGTGTTAAAAAACAACCATTGAATTGCTTTTATATTATATATATATATATATATATATATTATTATGAATATATAATATATATTAATACTATATAAATATTATTTCTGTATTAAAAAATTTTTCTTAGTTATTGGATAAAATATTTTATGACAAATTTATGACTGTGTGGTGGGATAATATATTTCACTAGAGGGCTGCGACCCCTGCTCGCTATCGGTGGTGGACCCCGGGAATTGCTGCGCAATTCCCATTGGCGGCTTTGCGACCGGTTCGCTGCGCTCGCTTGCTGGTTAACATAAATAAAGTAAATTTGATACCAAGTGTCAACGCAAAGATGTTAATTTTTCGTGATTTGAATCTCAAATTCAAACAAATCAAAATATAGTGTTGCCAAACGTAATTGTATATGTACAATCTGCAATATTTGGGTTAAAATGTCTTTAGAAAACTATTTTTTATTTCGTAATATAAGACACAAAAGTTCGTAAAATATAAAAATGATTCAGTTAGTACCGTTAGTTCGTTAATATTTGATGTCGTATGGGGTTGTTTAACGAAGGATCTGGAAATAGCTCTGCGGTTTTGTTTTCATGTCTCTCGAATTACTTTTGTTGCTATTCGAAATTGAGTTTTCTAAGAATAAGTTATTTTAGTTGTTCTTTTTTAAAATTACAACTTCTTGCGGTGCTGTCGGCTGTTTTAATCATTTATCAAGGAAAACTTGCATTGATAGAAGTTGGAATTTAAAAAAATTAACAACTAAAATATTCTCTTCGAAAACTCACTCCCGAATACCAAAACAACAGTAATTCGAGAGACATTAAAACAAAACCGCAGAGCTATTGCCCGATCCTCCGTGAAACAACCCCGTTCCACCTTCTTGGTTTAGTTACCCACTTTCTAAATGTTATGGAAATCATAATTCTGCTTTTCTAGCTATATTTCTCATGGGAATATTTTAGGAAATCAGTTTTATTGAATAAAAAAGGATGTTATATGCAAAAATATAAGTTAGTAACCTATTAAATTCGTATTTTGGATGTTGATAATTTTGGTTAAGCCTAACTTGGCTGCCGTGCTGCCAAATCCGTAGCGCCGTTGCCATTCCGACCATAGAAATTTCCCTTTAAATTTGACCACGTAAGAAGAATATATATAGAAAGATTTTATTTATTTTATGAACCAATAACAAGATTGAACAGCGCAATTTTAAAATTTAGCTGTAAAATGAAAAAAAAATCAATGTTTATCTATGAAACTTCCTTTAATGTTATAATTTCTGAAATAAAAAACAAATGTATTTTGGAAGCTACTTCAGTTATATTAATTCAATTTTACATGATTTCTTTTGGTGGATGAGACTTCAAGTTTTGTTTGAGTTTACAAAGCACATAAAAACCTTTAGATTAAAACACATCAAAATTTATTTTTTTAAATTTTTTTTAATTTTTCACTGGATATAGATAACTTACCGTATCTTTAATAGAGTTGGAATGTAGTCATTTGAGATTTATACACCACTTAGTCTTTAAACCTTAGATTCCTAATCTTGAGAAACAGGTTACCTATATTAAAATTTGACTGACTTTTACGACCACGGTCTAGTGGTGTGATATTTTCTTGTGGTATATTGAAATTACTTAGAACCGATGATTTCTTCCCAAAACCTGCATTACATTGCTTAGTTTTCTTTTGACTTAAGTTTAATCGACCCTGACCAGTTTGTTGGGATCGGCTGTAGTCTTGAGAGCCGATTATTGGTGGTTTTCCGACACCATGACCAGTATAATAAGATCGGGTATGTTCTTGATAGTCAAATATTGATGGTCTTCTAGGATTCTTTCTAGTGCCTTGTGGTCGGTTGTGGTCTTGAGAGTCGAATACCAATGGTACTGGGATATTCTGATCAGTGTGTTGACGCTTATTGAAGTCTTGAAAGTCGAAAATTTGCATTCTTCTGATATCCTGACTAGTATTGTAATGTGGGTTGGGGTCTTGAGAACTAAATATTGGTATTTCTTCGATATTCTATCTATCATCTTGATATCGGTTTTGGTCTTGATTGTCGATTAGCAGTTGTCTGGGCATGATCTCAGAAACTAGTTCCACATTTGGTCTACTAATACGTTTCAGGCTGAAAAACAGAGTCGATTCTTTCTGGATACCGTAGTCCGATACCTTCCTGTGGTCTTGGAGAACTTTTCCGATGTGAGACAGGCATTGCTGGTCCGGTGGGATACCTTTCTTCAAGTGGATTTTGGCTTTTACATCAGATACTGTGTCGGAAGGTTGTACGTCTATTGTGGTGGTCTTGTCGGATTTTATAAATATCTGCATTTTTTTGGGCGCTGAAAAAACGCAATTTTTTTCTGTTTAAAATACGTAGTTTGAGTGACCGTTGAAATTGGAGTATTTAAAAATGTAGCATAACATCGTTTCCTTTTATACACAAACTAGTATTTTATGTTTGTTTTTGCACCATTTGGGATTGCGATACAGTTTGCAATCTGAAGTTGTTTCGCTTTTGGCATATATCACTCTTTATGTATTATTATTTAGTTAGAATTCATTTGTTTTTATAATTATGTGTTTTTGTTACTGCTACCAACGTGGAGTTGGCGACATTTTTCAAAACGCGCCAATGTCACTGAAACAGATTTTTTTTTATTTAACTGTAAAATTTTACTTTGAAATCGGCTTTTGTTACACAAATACATTAATTAACTATGGATTAAGTAGCACGTTTAACTTGGTTGAAAACCGGAACCTTAACTATTTACTACACATTAAAATTTCGAAACAAGCATATCATACAAATTATCTCATTTTTGCAGTGTTTATGCGTTTTAATACTTAAGAAAACAAATAAATTTACCTTATTTTTGGTGATACGTGAATTTAAATTATCTTCTTTCTCTTTCTTCTTACACACAACACTAGCTTACTAGTCCAGCTGAAAGAAACTGACAAATTTAAATTTTGAGTTTCATTATGAAATTATTTGCTTCCGAAATTTGCCTAGAAATCTTAAATTATATTACTGTAGAATCCAAATTACTTTCACGTTCATTTTTATTTCAACGTGTTAAAAACTGAAATTAATATTAAAACGTGTATATATTTTAATTTTACACAAATTTATTTTATTTGTCGATAAAGTGTTAGTGTTTTTGACTCAAAACTAGTTAAATATGAAACATTATTGTGGTTATAATTTACGACGTCCGTCGCCAATAGCCATCGTGTAGCTCTAGTGCGACGATAATTCAAACTAAACTAAACTATGAAATATTATAACTTTGGCCTACTCAACTACTAAGGCCAAAGCTCTCCCAAACTAGTTCGGGGACGGAAATTTTGACGTCATAGTTCCGAGTGACGTTGTTCCGAAGATGAAGATAACCTGTCTCGAAACCTGTTCGGAACCACTCGTTCACGGCTGACCACATTTTTAGGGTTCCGAATGCGTCCGAACTAGTTTCTCGATCTTCGGCACGCGGAACAGTGATGTCAAAAATTCCGTCTACGCTCATGTTTGGGAAAGGCTTCTCTGGCCTTGTTATTGAAGTTGGCCGTGGTTTGGCTCGGCACTTGACTGTGATTTCAAATTACACTCATGTCCATAAATTAAGGATAATGAAGTCCAGGCAAAGAAAGAGACAGAAGCAAAACAAATTTGACTTATTTGTAAAGTCTATTTATTAAACAAAAGGTAAAGAGCAAAAAAGATGCTATATGTTTGACATAATTAATAAAAATTGCGATTCTTACTCCTTGGAGCAAATTTCAAAAAAGAACCTACTTACAAAAAACAGTATAACATGGTCAGTATGATGGTTAATACGGAGTATGTCTCCCGTACGATGCAATACAGGCCGTACAACGCCTTGGCATGCTGAGTATCAAATTATCAATCTGATCTTGGGGAATATTACACCACTCATCAAGCAATGCCGTCCGAAGTTCCGGTAGACAGGTGGGAGGGGGTTGACGGGCTGCTATTCGTCGGCCAAGCATATCCCACACATGCTCTATTGGATTCAAGTCCGGTGAGTATACTGGCCAATCCATACGGGTGATATCCTCCGATTGAAGACATTCGTCTACAATGTTTGCACGGTGAGGACGAGCGTTGTCATCCATAAACAGAAATTCAGCACCCATGGCGCCCCGAAACAAACGTACATGCTGTTCCAGAATGACATCCCGATAGATGTGGCCTGTCATCGTTACACTCTGAACATGCAGGTCAGTTCTGGAACCAAGAATAATTCCTCCCCAAACGAGCCATCCTCCACCACCGTAACGGTGTCGTTCAATGGTGTTCTCTTGGTGGTAACGGGTACCTGGCGCTCTCCATATGAAAGTCCGGCGAGAATCAGACTGCAAACTAAACCTGGACTCGTCGGAAAACAGCACACAAGACCACTGTTGTGGTGTCCACAATGCATGCTCTCTACTCCAGGCTAATCGCAGGCGACAGTGAGTTGCGGTAAGCGGGACACATCTGACAGGCCTACGAGCATATAGACCAATGTGCCCTAGGCGTCTGTATACGGTCTGCCTTGAAACTTGCGTACCGGTAGCTGAAGAGAGCTGACGAGATAGGTCTGATGCTGTGCTCCGTCTATTTTTTTTGGCAGTAACTGCCAAATACCGGTCCTCATTCGGCGTTGTAACTCGGGGGCGACCTGTGCTGTAACATCTACTCACATTACCATCATCTTGGAGTCGTTGCCAAAGCCTGGAGATGACACTCTGGGCTATTCCCAAGTTCCTCGGATACTTCCAGCTGGGTTCGTCCACATTCCAGTCGTCCGATGATTCTGCCACGTAAAAAATCATCCAAATGCTTCCTTTGTGCCATAACTATGCGGTTATTGCACTGAAAGGTTTTTAAAGCGCTTGTGAACAATTTTACTTCTTTGCCACCATTCCTTATATACCCCTCTCTTACACTCTTATCATTGTGACGTACTACCAGCGTCATCTAGTGGTTTCCTGTAATTTGCATATTCTTCTTCAAGATGTGTGTGATAATTCTACAGGTGAAATTTTTATTTTAGAGTTTGATTTCCGTGTGATTCTGAATTATCCTTAATTTATGGACATGAGTGTACTATGCCCCTCATGAATAGCACTCGAGAAGCTTTTGTGTGACAAGCTCTAGTGCGATTCGACAAAATCGCGATTAATCGAGTCGATTTCATTTTGCCGACCAAGCCAAATGAGAACTCAAGGGATCTTTTACATGCCACATAATCATATGATATGCGTGCTTAAGATTATCCCACCCAGAAAATCCGACGACTCAGTCGGGGCTCGAACCCGCAACTTGTGCTTAGGACGCGAACACGCAATACCTCTTAGCCACTGAGCCGTCATGAATACAAGATCCTTAAAATACGTATCCCAAAATCAATAACAATAAAAAGCAAACGATACCAAATCAAACAATTCAAGAACAAAGGTCAACAAAATTATCTACATAAACTACTATGTTATGAAATTACCGCATAATACAATCTTCCCGCCATTCTTGAAGCATTGTTCTAGAAGAAGATATTCTTTATTTTCAATTACGTATTTATAGGTCAAAATCTTTCTGTGTTATTCAAAACCAACGCATGTTGGGTTTTTGATATTTATAGATTTTAACAAGGTCCGGTTTTTGTGGTTTCAATCAAGTCAGCGTTCGAAATTGAATAGAATGAGACATATTTTTTGTTCTTTTTTCGTATTACCATTCGTCATCTAGTGCAGATCAATTGTATTGTCCAATTGAGGATAAGGAACTGTTATTTTGTCAGAAAATAATTTATCCTTCAGTTACATCATGCATATGAATATATTATTTTGAATACATAGATTTTGTTTATTTGGGTTTGTAAATAAAGAAAATTTATATATGTAAAATAAAAAGTTTTTTTTTTTTTTTGAATTTTCAAAATAGCTTGGTTAGCGAGTCTGCAAAAGTATTACACATATACTTGAAGGACAAATACTTTAAGGATATTTTAAGGATTCCCTAAAACCATACCAAAATTTCAACTACAATAAAACTACAAGTTCATTGGGTGTTTTATATAAAAATATCTTGCATCCAAAGCCAATCCATTTTGAATATGAGAAAAGGAAAAAACACATGTATACACATTTGCATTCAATAATCTATTTTCAACTTATTTACATTTAAAAAAAACAACTTTTATAAAAAAATAATTAAATAAAACACACAATCCAATTCAATCAAATTAAAGTCGAAAATAACTTTTTATATATCAAATGGCTTCAAAGCAATTTTCTCGATTGAACCACTATCATCAAAAAAATTGAAACGGGTATATAATACCAATATCAGGTTCTAAAACTATATTGCTTTTTATCAAAAATCTTCTAATCTTTTAATGGATTATTTTCTATATAAAAGAATTTGTAAACTCCATGTAGTGATTTCAAAGGAAAAGTGACATATCGAGAAATATTAGATTTTCAGGAGGATCGCTTGAAGTTTAACATTTTTTGTGTGTTATATACGTAATTGAAAAACTCAAATTTATATTCTGCATTTTAAAAATATAGAATGTGGTCAGATATGTAATATTAATTTCAAATACGTTAATGCAGCAACGATTTGTAATCATATTGGAAGAATCTGATGAAATTTGCTTTTCAAATTAAGAATTCAATCGTATAATCTTTTTTTTTTCTTTCCTGATTTAAAATTACTCCACATTTCGATCATTTCGATGATGGGGATATTCAAGTCAAATGTTTGTAGTCTTATTAAGTGCATTCAAGTGAATAGTGATTGAATTAGGTTTTAGATTGATTCTGAAATGAATGTTTACTTTCATTTAAAAAATAATGCACTTTGCATGTTACTCTAAATCAGCACATGGACTGATTATCCACATGATCAATTTAACTAATTGTTGTTTATCAATTATAATAATAATGTTTGTTCCAGTACAGATGTGGCTTTTTTTTTCGTCTATTGAAAGATGAGAATCAGCAGTAATTAATTTTTAGTTAAATGGGTAGGTAAGCTAAGTGTTCCTAGGTAGCTCAAATGCTATTTGAAATAAATAAAACATTTTTAAAGCATATGCTTCTCTTCCAATAACCTTCCTAAAATAGAAAGAAAACTCGGACACTTACATCTTTAAACATCTCAGATCACGCATTTAAGAGGGAATGGGCGCGCTGAACCGCGGGTCTCCAAACTCAAGTGCCTCAGTGTTAATCCAATGGGGAAAAAACTATTTTCGCTGCCACATTTCTCCGGCTGTATTGAATATTTTTACAAACGTTTTTTTTTTTATAATAAATGTAGATAACTTACAGGTCTCTATCTTCTCACTTTTTGAAATTGCTTCGAATATTTTGTGTAAAATTATTTATTGAAAATTAAAAAAATATATTCTAACCAATTTCAAAAAGTGGGAAGGTCGGGACCTGTAAGTCAGCTACATTTATCCCATAAAAAAATCCGCTTGTAAAAATATTCAATACAGCCGGAGAAATGTGGCAGAGAAAATGTTTTTTTCTTCATTGGATTAACACTGATGCACTTTACTTTGGAGACTCCCGGTCCAGCGCGCCCATTCCCCCTTAATTAAAATATTCTGCCACAGTACACTTTCAATTATTATCCGCCCATCTGTACTCCAATAATCAGAATTAGTTCTCCTTTGGTATATATTGGTCCTTATAGTCATCTACACCTTCGCAACGTGAACGTGTTTGAATAAAGACTCGCCGTCTAATGAAGCTCTAGTGCGAGGATATGCAACCTAACCTAATTTGAGTCCTGAAACACACCAATTATTATAACTTTAAGTTATTCAATTTCGTAGATAACACACATAATTCTAAAACTCAAACGATCCTCTTAAAAATCTAATATTTGTCGAATAGCTCTAATACGACGATTATTCAACCTAACCCCTAACATTCTACCCTAAACCAGCAGCATGAAAACAGTTCAACCCCACACCTTACCAGGATCTCCTCTTAAAATTGGGTCAGACGATTTTTACAAGACAATGAAACTTCCCCTTCCCCGCCCAACACAAGCGATTCGAACTTTTATTTATTTAAGTTAGTTCCGGGCGTCTCCACTAACTCTGCTGTAATTTTCTTTATTTTTATACTATCGTCTGCTTTGGGAGAACAAAGGACACTGTAGCACTTGCCACACCTCGCTCGGCAGGTCAACAAGGTGTTCTTTCATAGAGTTAAGAAGTTGTCGAAAAAACAAGGAAGCCGTCAGAAAGTCGCCAAGCAACCCTAGTAAGTCCAAACAAACAGCTGTTAAAGTCCTCACATCACTTCTTAGCATCTATGAAGTGTGTTTTAGACGAGTCCAAACGATCACTCGTAAAACGAAAGGGGTGAGGAAGATTTTGGTTTAAGCCAGAGAGCCTCGTGTAGCTCTAGTGCGACGATAATTCAAACTAACCTAAGCCAGAGTTACTATACTTGGCGATTCATTGCTTTTGCAGGCGCATATTTCTTTAACGTTTAGAAACAGTTTCTCAATTGAAGGGCAGTTCGAACTTGCATCGGGTTCACTATTATTGCATATAGCTATATTTTAACGTATAGTGTATCCCGAAGCGATACTGATGTGTTCAATAATTCATACTACAGATACAAATCTGTTGACGATTAAGTCAAGATAGAAAAGAAAAGCACACTTGCAATTGATGACGGAAATCATCAATTAACTATAATCCTCCTTTCACTAATAACCAATGTGTAGTTTTAGTGTGACACATTATTTCCAACCAAACTAACCCAACAATCTCCTATGTCATCAAACGCCATGTGATTGGCAACCCTGCCTCCCTTGGGTTCTCTACCTGTTTCCAAAGTGGAATATTCCACAATCAAAATATTTGGGATGCTAAGAAGTGGCAGCCGCACTATAATAGTTCATGCTGAAACGCATCATTTTATTCTTTAAATAGCGCTAATTGAAGATAAAAAAAGACTGTTTGCGCAATTGTAAAAATCGCATGCCCATGTAGTAAGCCTTTACAAACTCCACTGTAAAATAGCGCCAAATACTTCGCAGGGAGCGTTTGTTTGGGCTTACTACAAAGCGATCGATGGCCTCACTTGGCAAACCGGTTTCTGTATTGGTTTTTTCCCCGGCAGCACCTACGTCTTCATAACTCTATGGGTTCTGTTATGGTGTTGGGTCGCTTCACATCCGTTTGTGTCAGACAGGAAGGTTAAGGTGTGGGGCAAACAAAAAGGTATTGTTTGAGGTGTTGTGTGTGCATGCTGATTTCCTTGTATTCACACAGAAAAGTTTATTTATATACTAGCAAATTTATACCCGTTCTTCGCACGGATTTAAAAAATATCAAATCGTTCCAAATATGTGTACCATATAATCTGTTATAGGATCATAAACTTATGTTATTGTTCCCGCTCGTTATAAAGTATAAAATCCCGTTTCATTGCTTTAAAATTCCAAAATGAAAAATACGCTATAAAATGCACTCATAAATGTAATCACAATTCCCTCATAAATACATAAAACCTTTTAGCTCATTTGACGCGTTTAGGGAAATAATTTGGCGAGAAAATAGATATAGCTACAAACACACCCATTATACAGCTCTAACACATTGACCTTCGAACAACCGACCAGCTTATAAATTATTTATAAAAGAAATTGCCTATTTGTCGAATTTTAGTTAATAATTTGGCGAACTTGGCAACGTATTTGGCGAAAAAATAAAGACAAAAAACATTAATAGCTCTAGTGCGATGGCCTTTATTAACCATCATAGTTCAGTAATAGCTTAACTATACATTTATTGCTTAAATATGCATACATGCAGTCAACAGAAAAATCAATGAAAAAATCATCAAATAAACCCACAATAAAATCCAGGAATGAAGACTGGCGGAATTACGACACTTGAAACATGTCAATTATTTTTCAAATAATGAATTTAGTTTCTGAAAGTAACGGCAAAAGAATAAAAAATAAACATTTGAATTTTAAATGTTTTCGTTAAAAGTTTTATTTAATTTTTTCAGCCGATGGCATCAGGAAAGAGAAAAATGATCGATTTGAGCGAAAGTGGTGTATTTTTTCAGAAAATTCGAATTTTCTCTAAAAATGGAACAAATATGAAAAAACTAAGCCTCAGGTGCACACGTTAGTATTAAAGGGAATCTATCTTTAAAATTTCGAATTCCTGTGTGCAGTATAAGTCGGTCTTTTACGATCCGATAACAGACACACACACACAGACAGACAGACTCTTTCTTTTATTATTATAGATCTTAACCGGACTTCTTAGGGGAAAAACTTTCGGTTGATTTTATCATAGATGAGTAGTGGTAGTTTTATAGTTTTGCGTAGTTAAAACTGAGAGTGTGTAACACTGAAAAACTAAACTCCTCGGCGCAACAGCCCATTACTGGGCCAAGGCCTGCCGTGCCCGTGCCCATTTCAGCTTTCGTGACTAGGGCTCTAGGCCCTAGGGTGCTAGGCATATTTTCCGGTTTAGGTGGTCAGCCTCACGCGGAACCCCCATTGTTTAGTCCCAAACATGCTTTGCTTGGTACCCATTTTATCGACCCACTCAAGGGATGAAAGAATGGGTCAACCTCGCACAATCCGTGATTCGATCCCCGGACCTGTGGCGTGGCAATGCGAAGCACTCTAAGTCACTGGGCCTAGTGTGTAACACTACAATACTCATAAAATTAAGAACCAACCGTTTAGATAGGACGTCTTTAGCCATGTTCTAGTTAAGCCTGGGTTTCTTGGGTCCGTTACGAGAGACACAGATTTAGAAAAAATTATGAATTCGCTATCGCCATGCGTTAATATTTCTGTGACGTAATGTGAGTGTGACGGTCAATGACGATCGGTACAGTAGGGAACCAATTTTCGATTTAGATTAAAATCTTGAAACACCAATTCTTGATTTAACTTTCATATTGAAAATGGAACGTAGTAAGAAACAAAACCACCTTTAATGCCGTATTTAAACCAAACTCAATTGTATTAGATAAAAGTTTACGACGCTTTTTTTAAATTATATTTTATGTTCTAAAGAATATTTAGAACTAATTTATTTTAATCTCTTTTCGACGTAAATCAACCCCCAAAAATTACATATTTACGACGATTGGAATTGTGGACCGCAATTGGAGTTTGTTTGATAAATATTAAATTGTGTTTCCTGTTCTAAATCCAGCCTCAATGCTAAAAAGATTAGAAACTTCAATAACTTCAGGGACATTACTATTCAATATCAGCTGATATGCGCTTCTTGATTCACTACTTGGGGGCCCTTGACCTCCATATGTTCAGACAGTTTTGACATTTCTTTCGGCAGGTAAACTGCATTAACCACAACAATGAATTGGACCAATTTTGCTCTGAGATAATGTAGTTAATGTTGCAGTGTAGCAGTACAATAGATATCATAGTTAAGGTAATAGATTGGCGGATCACGTGACCTCCAATGCTAACGACGGGACACGCATGGAGACCAGAATAAGAGGGCAGTGTTGCCACCAGTTTTAGAAGAAAAAACTACGAAAAAAATACCATTTAATTCTAAAATTACAAAACAAGACCATAAAAATTTTAGCTGCATTTTGGAATCTTTTTAGTGACTTAAAAAAAAAGTGATATGCTTTGCTAATATTTTTATGGTATGTTTTTGTAATTTTAGAATTAAATGGTATTTTTTCCGTTGTGTTTTTATTCCAAAAATTGGTGGCAACACTGGCCCCATTGTTCTCTTATTCTGGTCTCCATGCGAGTCCCGTCGTTAGCATTGGAGGTCACGTGATCTGCCAATCTAATACTTTAACTATGATATCTATGAGCAGTTCACTTATTCATATAGGCTATAGTTATTGAGTGCTTGCAACAATGGTCCAAATCAATAGTCTAGTTACTGCTGTTTACCTGCCCACGGCAGATTTCCCTAGACAGGTGGGCTCAGTGATACGTTTTCGATCTTCAGAGTGTTTTCAATTGGAAAATATTGTTTCTGGGTTAAGATATCATCATGTCGTTGTATTGTTCGAGTGGAGATATTATTTTTATGAGGGTGGATTTGAAGGTGGATATGTGATCGTGGGTAGGTAAGATAAGAAGTATTGCTTGTTTACTAAAACAAATATGTCCTTTCTCGAATTTTTAATTCAGTAAAAAATAAGAAGAAATTGAATTTTTGGGGATACGGTACCCAAAAATTGGTCAAAATATCGATTTTTCAGTTTCTACTTCTTATTATTCACAATATTTTTCTAAACATTTACTGAAAGTTTCATAATGATATATTTTGCAGAAAAAAAGTTATTAAATATTTTCTGCAGTCATTCCTATAAGTTTGAATACGTATTTCCTCATTTTTCAACCTTTTTCTCTGTTTCGTGTTTTTCAATTCTTGTGTTTAATAAATCCCTAAGGCGTTTTTGCTAATTAAGTTAGAATTTTGAAATTTTGAACCTGTGTTCTTATATATATGGTGCACAAAATTGTGCATGCAATTAGGTCTATGTATAGTAGTTTTTTAAAAAAATGTTGAATTCAATAATTTGTATTTTTTGTGATTTTCAGTATAAATGCATGTTACTATTTAATTGTAGCTCACATTTTAAAATCCATGCACAGGTCTTGAACAAATAGTACTAAAAACAAACTATAAAAGTTTGGTGGAGTTATTCTCAAAATTGAAAGAGGAGTAGCGTTTTAAAAAAGTTCAGAATTTTGACTTTTTTTTTAAATAAATGAAAAACTATTGTAAATATTTGTTTTTATTGCTAGAAATTGTTTATTTAGAGTGAACGTTATATAAAACCACTATAATTTATTTTAAGAAATAATAACATAAACTTGTAATGTTTTGGGTACCGAATCCCCTTAAATGATAATTGTCAACAAAATTTCGAGTTATTCTATTACTTATGAGATTATCTACTAAGTGGATAGATAAATGATATTTTAAATAAAAATTCTACCATTTTCAAATAATACACTTGTTTTTGAATTGTTTTTATTTTTCTGAATTATTCTGTTAAATGATAATGACGAATGCACGGGAGTTATTTTAGGTTAGTTGCTTATGTTCACAACACACATAATAAGAAAATAAGCCTATAGCAATAATTTCACTATCTTTTATTTCACATAAGTTAATAGGAAGTAAAAATATTAATTTTATAAAGTTTTCAAATTTTAAAGTATACTGTAGTCTTTTAAAACTATTTACACACAAGAAAATCAAAATATATTTTTCAAAACATGAAAGCGTTGAGAACTTAAATTTAAAACCCATGCCGTGTAAACAAGTTTTAGAAAATAAACTCTATAGCGCTTAACATTAGCTAAATATTTTATCAATTACTAAAACAAACAATGACAGTTTCTACCTTTCAACAAATTCCCCAAAATTCAGGATCCATTAAAAAAATTTCTCTGACGTTTACTTTTCCCAAGATTCCCGAAAACATGGTTTTCCTCTATATTTGATGTGTCCCAGGGATCTTGTGTTGACATTTACACAGAAGTCTATTCAGTACTCCAACGTCAAAACTAGTTTGCATTGGGTCTCAAACTTATGCGACACCATTTTTAAGACTTGGTGTACAAGTAGTATAAGTCTGCCTTAAACCCATAGATATCATAGTTAAAGTATTAGATTGGCAGATCACGTGACCTCCAATGTTAACGACGGGACGCGTATGGAGACCAGAATAAGAGGACAGATGGGCCAGTGTTGCCACCACATTAATGAGAAAAATACCATAAATATACTAGCTGCATTTTGGAATCTTTTTAGTGACTTTAAAAAAAACGTGAAACGCTTTTTTAGTATTTTTATGGGTTTTTTTTGTAATTTTAGAATAAAACGGTATTTTTTCGTAGTAATTATCTCCTTAATGTGGTGGCAACACTGGCCCATTTGCCCTCTTATTCTGGTCTCCATGCGCGTTCCCGTCGTTAGCATTGGAGGTCACGTGATCTGCCAATCTAATACTTTAACTATGATACCTATGCTTAAACCTTAAAAATATTCAGTAACTTTATCAACAAGTAAGGACTAAGGGACCAAGTCGTAAACGCGCTTGCCGTGCATGCGAGGTCACAGGGTCGTACAAAATAAATACTTTCATTTATGATTTTCCTTCGTTCGGTGTTCCGATTGGTGTTCTGTTCTCACGTGACATTGATTCCCCAATTGGAGAATTTATTTTCAGCCGGAATTTCTGTTGCCACTCAAGACCTGAGGAGCTGGAGAGTGCAAGGTCATGTAGTGTACGCGTGCGCAAGCTGAGAAAATGCAGCAGAGTGCTGTGAATTTTGTTTACAGCTGCAGCTGCAATTAAATACAGTAGAAAGCGCTGTAAATATGCGGTAAATGAGCAGCTTTTTACAGTAGTTTTTTACAGTTAAAGGATGGCCATTTCTTAATATATATTTATTTTAAAATTCTAATATCGGTCAACAAATCATTGATTCGCAATGAAATCATTTTTCACTTGGAATGAATCTTTAAAAAAAAACTGAATAAAACCAATTTATGGATAAAATATTATCTGCTTATTCAATTAATAATCAAAAATATTTTAACTAAGGACAATTATTGAAAGATGGCAATACAATTTTTTAATTCTTTCGGCTTTATACATTCGATAGGGGCCTGGGTGGCCTAGTGGATTTGATCGTAGCCCATTACCCTAACAGTCTGCTCAATGTACGGGGTGCAAGTACGATTCCCGACTTCACCCTGGGTGTACTTTCTATCTCTGTGTCAGTAAAAATTCTGTCTGTGTCACTTGACGACGGTTTATAAGCGGGTATCTGATCAAGCACACACAAACCGGAAAATACATGTACCCACCTAAAAACCCTTTTTTGAACTTTGGCCTTCTGTGACAATCAGACCTGAATGCCAACTGAGCCACTTACGCCACTTTTAGAATAAACTTCTTCATATCTTCTGGGATTCAATTTCACTCTTTCATGGAATCTTGTTATACTTCTTTTAAAGGAAGTTTTAAGTCAAAAATTGATGTTATTGATGCTAGAATGTTTTTAAACATGGCCTAAAATTTTACGTATACATTGGGGATTGCAGAATCGGTTTTGAATACTAGAGTTCAGTAGTTTAGATTAGATTAGGTTAGGTTTGAATTATCGTCGCACTAGAGCTACACGAGGGCTATTGGCGACGGGCGTCGTATTTTATAACCACAGTCAAGTGACGAGCCGACACCTGAATAGGCACCCAACGCAACCGTTTAGGGCGACATCGTACGCAGCGTTAGGACTTTGAAGGATATTTAATGTGCACTCCTTTACACGGGGTATTATTTGTCGGACATTTTTGGCTGCACGGGCCGTTTATAGATCGTTAGTTATTTTGGCGATGCCCGGACCCGAACCTGGGACCTTTCGCATGCTAGGCGAGTGCCTAACCGACTGGGCTCCCCAGCCCTTCAGTAGTTTAGACATTTTCCTTTTTCTGTTTGTGTTCTGAGCATTAAAATGATTTTCAGTTTGTAAAGGTATACCTTAAATCTTTTATATAATCGTGTAACAATAGGACTTTTATGTATACGTTTTTGGAAAACTGTTTAAGATTCTACTTGCTTTGAGTCCGTTAATGGGAAAAAATTAATTTAAAATAATTAAAATTAATTTAATTTAATTTTAATACGCAATTAACATTTTTGGAGTTGTTGTTTTAATATTGAAGATTCGATTGCGATTTTTGCATAATTTCATAAAACTTTATGAATCAGACATTACAGAAAATTGGGGACAGAATATATTTTCGTTAAAAAAATTAATAGAAAGTAAGTGTATTAGTAAATTTTGTCATAAGCATAATATACTTTAAACAACTGAGTCATCGGAAGTAAGTTTGAAAAAATCGGAAGTAACTTTTATGTCGGTCAATGGGAAAGTTTTAGCTGATGTAAAGCTCTTGTTTTCATTTTTCATTTTACGGCGATCGCATTGCTTGTTTCGATTTTATTCTCAAAACTAACGTACTTTTCACCCGCTTCTGAGTTCTTTACAACATGCAACTTGTTTTTATCCAGGATCGGAATGAGCAAATAGATGAAAAGAAAACTAAAACATTCTTAGAAAATTCACTTTCGAATACCAAAACAAAAGTAATTCCAGAAAAACTAAATCTAGACCGCTGAATTGTACCACCCACTACGTGAAACAATTCCATTGTGATAATTTTGACTACAAAGCTATTGTGATATATATATATATATATATATATATATATATATATATATATATATATATATATATATATATATATATATATATATATATATATATATATATATATATATATATATATATATATATATATATATATATATATATATATATACATTTTGTTTGTGAGAAAATATTCCTCGAATCAAATTATATTATAATAAGTTGAAACATATTACTAACCGCAAATATTAACAAGGAAGTATCTTCAGCTTATTCAATTATTTTAATAAACAAAAATTTGTGTTATTTTTTTATAATTATATATTTCTTTAAACTTAATTTTTTTTATAAAATAATCAAATTATATTTTTCTTTCTAATATTGTTTATTTTTAAGTTGAATTGGTTTTCATAACTTTTTTTTAAAAATAAAGCCTACATTATTAACCCTTTCAGTCCCAGTGATGCCATTTGGCATCATTAGGTTTCCGATCAAAATTTAAAAATAAATAATAGGGCTGACATCTATTGGGATTAATAAAAAATATTTTCTAATAGAAAAAAGTTTGAAGAATCGAATGATGTGCATTTTGATATCATAAATGGCTATAGACTATCTGAAGTTTTTTTCTAAAATGATGCCAAATTGTCATTGGGACTGAAAGGGTTAAATTCTTTAAAATATATTTTTTATTTGAAATTTATGCATTTGCTCTATAGTACTGCGAGCAACCTTTTTATTAACATAATTTTTTTTACAAAGTGTTTCCATTTCGACTAGATTCATTAACCTTTCACGGAAGTTAAAACAAAAAAAGTCTATGACTGTGAATCGGGTCTTAACCTCTGAGAAAAAATTCTCACCTGACAAAAAACCCTCAACACACTTAACACAAAAAGAAAACATCAAGAAAACATTAACATCAAGAAAAACTTTCATTTAATCCTAATCCTTTTAATAGACTTATAAACAAAGACGTATAAAAAGTCTCTTACTTTTAAAGCCTTAAATGGAGGTTATTACGAGATTCTCACTGTTACGAGACCGGGGAGGTAGGAATAAATGGAGATGCCTCTTGGTCAGAAACTAAGGGAAAACTGGTTGCTAAATGAAGCCAATTATTGCTTATAAAATAGGCCCGCATTAGAGTTTGACTACTGAAATACAGCGAAAAATTTACTTTTAAGAATTTGGCATAATTTTTCAGTTTAGTGCACTTTAGGCCACTATGACTATTTTCCTTGGAATTTAAACAAGTTTCTCTACTCTAAGAGTTGTCTCGAAAAGAAGGCTTAAATATAAATAATAATAAGTCTCTGAAGTGTAACAAACTGTGATATATTTTAAAATAGGCATTGTGTAATGAATTTAATACATTACAGTTTAAGGGCACTGGGTAGTTAAAATCCTTCGAAAATTCGAATTTTTAGTTTTGGTACCATTGCATAGAGGGCGCTATTCCGGATCGATTAATATATAACTTGTAGCAAAAAAATTATTTTAAGGCAATTAATTAAGTAAATCATAAGTTATGATTTTAGTTTCGGTTTTGGTTTTCTGGTTTTGGTTTCGACTTTTTCTTGTTTTTTTAAAAACTATAATTAAATATTTTATTTTTTACAATCGATTACCGAAACATGGTTTAACTGCAACCTGTAACTACGGTATTGATGTTTATTTCTCTTGTAAACACGTTATATCAGCGAGTTTTTACACGTGAATTTCTTCTTATCGATTTGTCTGCTGCGATTTATTCTATTTTCTTTAGTTTTTGTTGAAAA